>PVJO010012049.1:0-57109 GCA_004026905.1 Hystrix cristata | reverse complement strand
ATGAATAGACACCTTTCAGATGAAGAAATACAAATGGCAAACAAATGTATGAAAAAGTGTTCAACATCACTGGTCTTTTGAGAGATGCAAATTAAAACAACACTAAGATTTCATCTCACTCCAGAAAGAATGGCTGTCATCAAGAAAACCAGTAAGAAATGCTGGCGGGGCTGTGGGGAAAAAGGAACCCTCCTCCACTCTTGGTGGGAATGCAGGCTGGTCCAACCATTGTGGAAATCAGTGTGGAGATTCCTCAATAAACTACAACTAGAGGTTCCATTTGACCCAGCTATTCCTCTGCTTGGTATCTTCCCAGAAGAATTAAAAATATTGTACCTCAGTGATATATGTACAACCATGTTTATAGCAACACAATTTGTAATAGCTAAGTCTTGGAAACAACCCAAATGCCCAACAACTCATGAATGGCTAAAGAAGATGTGGTTTTTCCTATACAGTGGAGCATTACACTGCCAAAGAAAGGATAAACTTGAGATATGTATAGGTAAATGGATGCACCTTGAGAACATATTCTTAAGTGAAATAAATCAGACACACATGAGTACATATTGAATTGTTTCTCTGATATGAGAAACCGTAAGTGTAAATAAGGACAAAAAAGTATAATAGATACTAAGTTAAAGAAAGATAATATTCAATAGGGAGGAGAATTAGAAAAGGAAATGGGGGAAAAGTAGGAAAGGAAAAAGAAAAGAAAGGAAAAGGGGGGAAAATGCAAATAAAACTATTGTAAATAGGGAAGGGAGGGGGAGTGGAAGGGAGGAAGTGGAAGGGAGGGGTGGGGGGAACCAAGATGTGTCATGTACAGGTACAAATTAACTGTGACGAATGTGATCACTATGTATACAATGTACCAATACATGTTCTTGGTAAATTAAAAAAAAGAAAGAATCTTTTTTATGTCTTGTACAGAGTACTTTGAAGATAATACACAGTGTAATAACTATTGTTATTCTCTTATTGTTTGGCTATGAAATTTTTGAAATTTTCTCATAAAATAGAAGAGGACACACAAGCCATATTTAAGAAATTCCCACTGTACAGACCTGGGACAACTTGATCATCAAAACAAATTAATAACAATAATAGTTTATAACCCATTACATTTTATTATTTTTTTGGATCTATTGATTTTATTTTATTTTTATTTTTTACCAAGAACATGTATTGGTACATTGTATACATAATGATCATAATCAACATGGTTATTTTGTACCTGTACATGATACATCTTGGTTTTCCCCCTCTTCCCCTCCCCTCCCTTCCATTCACCCACCTCTCTCTATTTGCCATAAGTTTATTTACATTTTTCCATTTTTTTCCCTTTCATCTTACTTTCCTTTTAACCTTCCTTCTTTATCCCCTAGTTCTCCTCCCTTTTGAATACTATCTTTTTGTAAATATATAATATCTATTATACCCCTTTGTCCTTATTTACACTTACGGTTTCTCAGAGAAACAATTCGATGTGTACTGATAAATGTCTGATTTATTTCACTTAATAGTATGTTCTCAAGGAACATCCATTTACATACAAATGACTCTAGTTTATCCTTTATAGTGGTGTAGTACTCCACTGTGTAGAAAAACCACATCTTCTTTAGCCATTCATGAGTTGTTGGGCATTTAGGTTGCTTCCAAGACTTAGCTATTACAAATTGTGCTGCTATGAACATGGTTGTGCATATATCGCTGTGGTATGATGATTTTAATTCTTCTGGGAAGATACCAAGCAGAGGAATAGCTGGGTCAAATGGAACCTCTAGTTATAGTTTTCTGAGGAATCTCCACACTGATTTCCACAATTGTTGGACCAGTCTACATTCCCACCAACAGTGGAGGAGGGTTCCTTTTTCCCCGCAGCCCCACCAGCACTTGTTATTGTTTGATTTCCCGATAATAGCCATTCCTTCTGGAGTGAGATGGTATCTTAGTGTTGTTTTGATCTGGATCTCTCGAATGACCAATGATGTTGAACATTTCTTCATATATTTATTTGCTATTTTTATTTCTTCATCTGAGAAATGTTTATTCATTTCAGATGCCCATTTCATGCCCATTTCAGATGCCCATAGGGTCTTTAAATTTGGGGGTTTGATTTTTTGGTGTTCCTCATATATTCTGGATGTTAGACCTTTGTCAGAGGGACAGCTGGCAAAAATCTTCCCCCAGTATGTGATTTTTCGCCCCACTTTGTTAGTAATTTCTTTTGTTGTGCAAAAGCCTCTTAATAGGAAGCGATCCCAAGCATTGATTCTTTGTATTGTTTCCCGTGCAGTCTGAGTTTTGCTCATAAATTTTTTTCCAACCCTTATGTCTTTGAGAGTTCTTCCTATTTTATTCTCCAGGAGATTTATTGTTTCTGTTTTTATGTTTAGATCTTTGATCCACTTCGATCTTAGTTTAGTACATGGTAAGAGACATGTATCTAGTTTTAGTTTTCAGCATGTGGTAAGCCAATTTTTCCAGCACCATTTATTAAAGAGGCTATCTTTCTTCCAGTGAGGGTGTTTGGCTCCTTTGTCCAAGATGAGGTATTTGAGTGTGTTTGCAGTTATTTCTGCATCTTCTAGCCTGTTCCATTGGTCCTCGGGTCTGTCTTTGTGCCAATACCATGCTGTTTTTATCACAGAAGCTTTATAATATAATTTCAAATTGGGGACTGTGATGCCGCCTGCCTTATTCTTGTTACCCAGAATTGTTTTTGCTATTCTTGGTCTCTTCTGGTTCCAGATAAATTTCATGATTGCCTTTTCTAATTCTGTGAAGCGTGTTATTGGTATTTTGATTGGAATTGCATTAAATCTGTATAGTAATTTAGGAAGTATGGCCATTTTCACTATGCTGGTTCTTCCTACCCACGAACATGTGATATCTTTCCATTGTCTGAAATCCCTTTCAATTTCCTTTTTTAGAGTACTGTAGTTTTCAATGAAAAGATCTTTTACTTGCTTTGTTAGATTCCTAAGTATTTCATTTTTTTGGATGCAATTGTGAAGGGAATATCTTCTGTTATTTCTTTCTCAGTGAGTTTGTTATTGGTATGTAGCAATGCTGTTGACTTTTGGGTGTTGACTTTGTATCCAGCTACACAACTGAATTTAGTTATTAAATCTAGAAGTTTTTTGGTGCCATTAAATTTTAAAAATCTACAAGTCAATCCTGATTTAAGTGTATGAATCAAATTACAATTTGATAAACAACAGGGTTGTTCAATAGATTAAAAGTATCACCTTACAAAATATTTTGAGAAAAATAAAATAAACCTCACAATGGAGAAATCTGGTTGATATCTTAAGCAGTAAAATCTAATGTACTATTGGATGGAATGCTTAAAGTTTTAGCATAGGTTCTGAGTGTCTACTGCCAATGCTACAAAAACTAATTGCAGACGTGTAAAAGAAAATAGACCTAAGTTGGAGGGCATCCTACAAGATAACTAGTTGATCGTCAAAAGTGTCAAAATTGCAGAGGTGGAACAAAACAAAACACTGAGAAATGGTTCTAAGACTAAAGAAATGTGATCATTAAATTCAAGGTGAAAATCTGGACTAGATCTTTTTTTTTTTTACTTTAAAAGATTTTGTTAAGGAAATGACACTTTTGAATACAGTCTTATGGGTATTACAAACAATACATGCCAGTTCTTTAATTTTGACAGAAAAATATAATTTAAAAACCAGAAAATAAGAACAAGCAAAATATTTAAAGACAATGACAGAAATAAATGACTGACAAAGGAAATAAAATGTGAATATTAGCAGTGTCCCAAAAGGAAAAAATCTCAATAATATAAAGCAGATTTTTCTTAAATTAAAAAAATATATAGTCTTATATACACTGCAATGAAGCTTCCGGTAACTGGTATCGCCCAGAATGGTCAATAGCTAAGCTTGTCATAAAACAGAATTCTAAGGTTGAAAGAAACAAAATGAGAGGTGTTGCAAATGAAGATAACAGGCTACCAGGAGCAAATTGACAGTCAATTTAAAGTCAAAACAAATGATTCTAAGTGGCTTATCTCGGCCCTTCAGCTCACAAGTATTACTTATTACTGCTGCATTTTTGATTTGAGAAACAGAAGCTGACTTTGACGTGACCGAAGCATTAGGCTTTACTAGTTTACGTGGAACTACAGCTGGGAATATTTTCAAAATTTGTGAGAAACACTAATTTGGTACAATCTGAGGTGGAATCTGCTAAGACGTGTAGTGATTGGTAATGATGAAGATGGAACGGGAAGTAAGAGCTTAGTTGGGCTAATTTACAATTTTTAAAAAAACTGTCATGTTTAAAACCATCGTTCATCCTACTGTACATCAGTAGATACTCTGAGGGCTGTAACTGAGTCAATCAAATCTCATGAGCCCGTCCCGTCGACACAGTGAATTTCAAAATGCTTTAATGGATTCAATTAAATGCACCTTTAAGTATTTTTCTTGGGAAATAGAATTGAATATTCTGAATTTCCAGATTTCACAAAAGGCGATAACATACCAACAGTAAACATTTTGTTGTTGTTGTTTACAACATTTTCTGTCATAAGACTAAGTCGAAGATTTTTCTGAATGAGAACTGCCCTCAATCACTATTATTAGACTTCAAATGGCTTTGGAAATCAGTTTTTGCTACAGACTTGATAACGTTTCTTAACGAATTCACCCAAAACTAAGAAAGCAGAACTATGCGCCTGTGTGAAACTCACTCAGCTGTAAGTCATTGCAATGACAACTAACATTGAATCTCAAATACTGTCAAGCTGTTTTAGATATTTCCCATGCTGTCAAACGTTAAAACAAGAAGTGAGATGCCATTTTCACACAAATTAGCTGCAGCTGCACTTGCCAAGTTCAAAATGCTGTTGCAGCAGTATTTTTCAGACTTCAGTGAGCGAACGAATGGCACTATCTCCATTTCTTATCCTTCATTCCCATGTGTGGCTGCCCACACCGTCTCTCCTTCATTCTCCAACACTTTCCCAACTTCACAGTTTTACCCTGTTATCCTTCAAAGCCTTCTCTAACCCCCAGTCCAACATTTCTCTCAAGTTCAGTTCCTTTAATACTACTGCTAGTCTTTCATTTGACACTTTCTGTATCTTCCTTCTGCTACTTATTATACTTCCACCTCCAAAATCGATATCTCACCTTGTACACTGCAAGCTCCTGAGGAAACGGCCACAACTTGAGTATAACTCCAAACCCTGTTAGCAACACCAGAACCACTTGAAAATGTTTACTGATTAGCTAAACACAAAACAGATGAACGAGCAACAGTGGAAAGGCCCATCAACCCTGCAGCTCTTACAAATGTAATTCGGCCAAAATTTGTTCAGCACTCACTCACTTTTGGCTAGTCATAGATACGAACCTGAAATTGTCTCTCTCCCCAGGAAATAATAGAAAAAGTAGAATTATTTTCTTCTGTGATTTTCAATTAGAAGTACTTTTATTCCCCAGGGGACAGTCGGCAATGTCTGGAGATACTTTGTTTGTTAAAAATGAGAGCATAGGATAGTACTGGTGTATAGTGAGTAAGGCAAGAGATGCTGTAAAAAGCATATTACAGTACACAGGGCAGCCTCCCACAGTGAAGGACCACTTGGTTCAAATGCTGACAGCAGCAAGTTTGTGCCAACGTGGGCTGATAATATGTGAAAATAGCTTTCAATGTTTCTGTCGTTTAAAGGATGAAATTTTCAGATGACCGCTATTTTTTATCTAAATATTTAGAGCTGACATTCTCCCTCACATTCACCCCTCATTTCACCAGACTACAAATTCCAGGAGGCTGGAACTTGTTTTATCTTCTTGGAGATCCTAAGTACGGATTTGTTGAAACTTGGTACTCGATAAATATTTGTTGAATGAATAATTAAGTATTAAAGTACTATATACTCTTCAGTCCTTCTTGCCACATTGGTTTGACATTTGCTTCCTGGAACCCCTGGGCCTTTAGAAGGACCTTTTTTGATAATCTCATCACATGTTTTAATAGGTGTTAAGTGACATTTTTTACATCTTCTTCACTTTTATTCTGAAATAACTTTAGACATACAGAACATTTGTAAAACTAGCACAGAGTTGCTACATAATCTTTATCTGTTTCCTGGAATGTTAATGTTTTATGTAACTATAGCACAAAGATCAAGCCAACCCATTGACATTATAACAGTATTATTAATTTACTGATGAATATTCGTATTTTGCCAGATTTTCCACTATACCCCTTTTCTCTTCCAAGATGTAGGATTTCATGTTGCTTTTTTTGTGGTGGCTCTTTAGTAGCCTTTCGTCTATTACAGTTTATCTGCCATTCTTGTCTTTCATGAGATTTTTGTTGTTGCTGATGTTCAAATAACTTCCTGTGGGAAATTCTAACACATTAGACAGATAAACGCAGAGCTGCTGCATGGAGTCAAAGGTGCAGAAACTCAAGTCTGGCCACCAGCACACTGTGGCAACCCCCGTCGTGAGTAGCGATAAACCAACATGCTCAAAGAGCAACAGAGTGCAGAACAAAGACTCTAGTATCACAGCACGCTGTTATGTGTGTACTATCTGTGGATAATGCGTGTGATATGAACCCCTATTTTGTAGGGCTGATTGTCCTCCCATCATCCTCCCTGTTACTAGACTAAAAGCTCCATGAGACTTCAACTCCTGTCCAGTTTAATGGGATATTCAAAACTCAAACAAATTCTATGGCTTAACTCCCTATAAAAACATTTCTTTATGTATCCGTTTTTTTTTTTTCAGAGAGACAAGTGTTTTTATAAGGTCCATTTAAGCAAAAGAAATTTAGAAAAAACCTTAAACATTCATTTGCCTTTTGTAGAGGTGATTGTCAATTGCAGGAGGGTATATTGGAACTAGGAGTATGCATAGTTGTGAAAAAGCAGTCTGTATAAATGTATTTTTAAACCCCTGACTACCTATAATTTTCATAATGCAGACTTCAAAAATCTTGTCAAAATATTTTTGGTTGGCTAGTGGGAATATTTAGAAGATAGAGAATATCGAGAAGATATTTCTCAAACAAGAAATAGGAAAGTTAGAAAGGAAGGTCTAAAATAATGAAGGAGAGGTTGTGTTTATTGAAAGATTGCAGGTTTTTAAAGGTCAGAAGTAGAAAAAAGGGAATTTCATATGAGGAGTTGAGTGGGGACTTCACCCTTTCAATGTCCTACATCACTGTTATTTAAAATAACAGAGAAATTGAGTCTGGGCATAGAACACATGAAAAATGAACAGGCAGCTAATGCCAAAGCTCACAGATCCAGGCAAGAACCAGCTTTGCAAAGATGAGAAAACAGTTCTCAGACTCTCTCTTCAATTGTAGTTATTCTGCTGCACTCTGTTAGATTCGTCTCCACACCATTAGCATAGAGAACACCAGGTGACTGGAAGGTCAATATGACAGAAAAGAAGAATTCTGCTAGCTGGAGCCAGGCTGAGATCTTGTCAGAGTCGCAGGATCAGGATGGGAGACATTGTCTCCAGAGGTTTCTACCACGAAGCGAATGCACACGTAGCAGGTAGAGATCAAATTTAAGCAGATTATATATGCAATTTAGCATTACATTCTTGTCACCTGACACCCCCCAGCACGGCATTCTTTCAGAATTCTCACACAAAAAGTGGAACAAAATTGACGTGCTAACTAAGGTCAATGCTTGAACTATATTTAACGACTTGGGAGCCAAAAGGTTTCAATTTTCCAGCGAAATCCTTTTGTAAGCAGCAGTTTTATAAAATGCCGCAATCACAGCTGTGCACAGGGCACAGAGAGATCCTCACCTACGGCCATGAGACTGGCCCTGGGGAGCACTCAGAACAGCGCCGCTCACAAGTAAAGATCGGGACACGCGGAAGCAAGGTCTTCTCGCCCTTCCAGCCTAAGGTCTTCCTGACGCTGCCATCCACCTCCATTCATCTCCCCCTCCGCTTGTCTGTAGATCCCTTTCACCTGTCATAGATTGCTGCTGTTTGATCCCCCTCTGTACGTGCCTTCTGTCCTGGGCATTTATTTTCTTTTTGCAGCCAACGCCTCTTGAGGACAGGAGTCTTCAAAAGTCACTAATCTCAGCCCTCAATTTACAAATGATGAGAGAAGATAAGACCCACAGAAGGAAGAGGATTTGCCCAAAGTCACCCCGCCGGTAGTATGTATGTTGAGCATCCAGGTGGCCTGGCTGCCAGTCTCCTTCACTCTGCGAGGTGCAGGCTGTCCTGGGCTGATCTTTCCACCCGCTGACGAGTACACTTCCTTCACCGCATACATTTCAGAGGACAGCCCTTTGGTGTGCTTCAGGAAACATCGCAGAAGTGCCTACCCACCACCACCAAAGAGCCGATGCATTCAACTTCATTTTTAATAATTCTTATTTATCTTTGTGAATTGAGACCGTCTTTGGATTGATTTACACCCGTTAATAAAGGCAAATTTGTCACATGAAAACAGATATTTGCGTCAGTCCTTGAAGCACATGTTGTGATGAGACTGGAAGAAACAAGGGTCAGCAATGAAGTCCTGTTCATTTCAGCATAGCTTGGATGATCTTCATCGCTGGTCGCCCTTGAGTCAGTCGCCAAAGTCATTATTAAGACCGCATTTCACAGTCACAGACTAGTTGGTGACCGTCTGTGAAAGCTGATTTGAGATTCTCATTTCTGTAAAAAGATTTATATATGGAAATGAAAGTGTGTAAAACTGTAAAGTGTAAGGGGCAAGATTTTTTAGTGGGCGTGGCCTACCAAAGTTTTTAACAAAGGAACACAATTTTTAAAAAATCATATAAAACCCAAATTACAGGTATATGATTTAACATACCCCAGATAATTTATTTTTATATATTTCATTTTTATATCAGTGCTACTAAAAGACCTGCTACGCTGTCGATGATCTTTTCTTTGTAGCTAAATCTTAAATGTAAGTAAGACACCAACCATACTTTTTTTTTTTTCCTTTTCAAAGACAACACCTCTCTCCTCACATCTTGAAAAAGAGTATTTTCTTAATAATAATACTTCTTCTATGAGCCCCCTTCTCTCACCTCAGGAATGAAAATGATGGTCATCATTAGGACTATTTTCCTGACCCAGCCAGAAACTTCCCCATTTTTGCCTGCTACAATCTGTCAGTGACGGAAGATTCACCTTTTCTAAAGATCCATCTATTCTGATGATGAAAAAGCTTCTTAAGGCAGTTTGCTCAAAGTTCTCTTACGGAATGTGGATCAAGATCTTTCTGTTTTCTGAATGCAGGTTCCCTCTGAATGCATATAATAGAATTTATCCTAGATGGTAAGGACAGATCCCAACACCAGAGGCAGCGTGGCACAGTAGAAATTTTATAATTTTGGAGAAAAAAACAAAACAGGCCCAAACCTTGGCGCTTCCCTGCCGCTTCCTTATCATCTATGTAATTTTGAACAAGTTATCTAATTTTTGAAGTCTGAGGTTTAGATATACTATTTCAAGTTGTAGTGATGTTTGAAAAGGTCCATAAATGTAAAGAGTTAAACAAAAAGATCTGCACAAGTGGGAGTTGAACACGTTCGTTGTGCCGGTGTTGATGTAATTTAGTAAGATTTTAAAATATAGCATTCGGTTAAAATGAATATTCTAGGTGTGTAAAGAGAAGGATTTATAGATTTAAAATTGAGATTGTTCTGGAGACTGGGGCAGTTTCTCAGCAAAAGTCTGACAAGAAGAGAACAGCTATTCTAATTCTGCATTTTAGAAACCAGTATTTTTTTTTTCTACTCACATTTAGACCCCTGAACTTCTGTGATTAGGTAATAGAACAAAAGGCAGCAAGTAAAAAAAAAAAAAATACATCAGGGCGCACTTACCAAGGTCACATTAAGAGTCCATTCATCCCAAAAAGAGAGATCATGACATTCTCGTCTAAGCTGAAATAACGAATTAAGGTTAAATATCTCTTTAAAGATCTTGAACAACTATTTTTACATGGTGACTAATAGTGGAATTCCCTAAAGTTTCTTGCTTATTTTTAACCACCAGACCGAGTCAGTCATACGGGCTCCTTTGTTTCCTGAAGCCTGAGACCCAGCTGTGGGTGAGAATTTTCAGCTGGACTTTAGAAAACCAGGGCCACACTAAATCCACATAAAAGGTACGTCATATAAGAATTATGTAGTTGTAAGACACGTTGCTCTTGAATTTATTGCAATAGGCTATCTCTATAAATGGGCATAAACACAATTATTGTAGTTAAACTATTAGGCTTAAATTCTACCATGTATAATGTATTTTGTGTTTTCTTCAAAAATATATTTTCCAGCTCATAATTATGATTCAGATCTAAAATGTTCCCCATGTCTCATTGCTCTGTGGTGGGTTTTCAGGAGGTGTTTGCATTCTGGGTGCACAGAGCTGGCTGTGACATTGGGGAGGGTGAGGACGGGTTGGAAGATGTGGGTCACTGTGTGACTTGGATGTATTTTTGTCCCATCATGGTTGAGAGCAATGACGTCCCCTGGAGATCATTACTCTCACTGAAATATGGCTGACTTGCTATTACAAGGTGGAGTCTGGTTGAAAGAGGCAGGCCACTGGGGCCATGCTCTGGAAGGGTACATCTCCCGGCTCCTCCTTCTCTGCTTTCTGGCTGCCATGGCATGAACAGCTGTTCTCCACCCAGGTCCTTTCACCACGCTGTTTCTGTGTTTACGACTGCTGAATGTGGACTGAAATCTCTGGAACAGTGAGCTAAAATCAGTCTCTCCTCCTCTAAATTTCAGGTGTCAGGTACTTAGTCCCAGAGACAGGAAATTTGACTGATACATTGAGAGGCAAAATTATACGTATGTAAAGAATTGCCTTCGGGTGAATAGTTATTAGAAAGTGTTTATATCATGCATTCAGTACTTGCCTGTTGAAGAAATTATTCCATAAATGCTACATCTTAAAAATTAGCTGATTTATTCAGAGAAGAACATAGTTTATATCAATTTAATCACTTAAAGGCATTTGTATTCACCTGACAGTAATAAAGAAACAAGGAAGGGTGCCCGTCCTCCCATCAGTGGAAGCAGTAGTGCTCTGTTTAGTGACAATCAGGGCAGACTCTGGGGAGTGGGAAATAAGTCATCCTCAGACCCCCAACAATGACGAGATGGGGAATCAATCAGCCAGACAAACTGCTGATTCAAGGAAACAGGTTTGGGGGAGCTTGACAGGGTGGAAGTTCAGGCATTGTATTATTTTGTTTTCTGTTGCAATTAACAAGATACACGAGAATGGGTACATTTATTAAAAAAAAAAAACAAAACATATATATATATTCAGTTTGGGGAGGCTGGAAGTCCAAGATCTAGCAGTTTCATCCATCCCGCCTTTGGTGAGGGCTCGCTGGGCTGTACCACAACATGACAAATGGCACCAAGGCAGAACTCCTCGGAAAGGGAGAAACCACACGGAAGACTGGAGGCCCGCGATCAGGGAGGAGCCGTGCTCTCCTATGACAAGCCCGTCTCGCAAGAACTCAGTGCAGCATAAATCCCTTCGGAGGGCAGATCTCTAAATGACCTGATTGTTTCTGGTAAGGCCCCACCTCTTAAAGGGCCCATCACCTGGCAGTGTCATCAGATCAGGAATCCGGTCTCCAGCAAGGAACCCTTGAGCGCAAACCACGCCCAAACCACCTCAGGTGCCTTCTGCAAGCTGTGCAAGCTGTGGCCCAGCAGTTCAGAAGCGCTGGCAAGCATTTGGCTCCTTTCCTTCCCAGCAAACCATCCGGGCTAAGTGCCATGTCAAGAAGATTCTCTTGGCAAGGCAATAACCTGGTCGAAAAACAACCAATCTCCAGGTGTGACCAGTAGGCTAAATTCTCCGAGGAGCTGTCACAAAACACACTCTAAGCTCCAACTGCTACCATGATGCGCATGTGTGTTTAGGGGTGGTGCAGAAATGACCACGGTTCTTAAAGTAGTCCCAGAAGCCTCTTCCTCCTTTCCCCACTTCACCCAAAGGTAGAACTAGCCATACATTGCCTGCCTCTAATGTCTGTTTTATTATCTGCACAGTGATTTCAGTGATAGTCTTCATTTTTACCTGTCTGGTCTTGACATGTAAAAATTTCAGTGACTCCTTCCACTCTGAAATCAACCTTTATTTGTACCTTTGGGACTTCCATTTCAGAAAAGAAAAGCAGAGAATAATCTACTCTCAACATAGAGAAAAGCAGGACCCTGCCCCACCACACAAAGATAGCAGCCATATGTAACGTTGGAATTATGACTCCAGCTTTAAGGTATTTCATATTGCATTTGAAACACTATTTTTTTTTTTTTTGAGCAAGGACTCATTATATTACCCAGGCTAGTCTCAAACTCCTGGGCTCAAAGCAATTCTCTTGCCTCAGCCTCCTGAGTAGCTGGGACTAGAGGCACCCAGCACCACAGACACTATGCGTGACTTTAACAAGTCTCCTTTAGAAAAACAGACTGGTTAGTAAGTAATTCAATCATTTGTTCACGTTTCAGAAAAGGAATCAAACTATATTCCATTTCTATTCACTCTCAACATGTGACTTGATACTGTCTTGGGTTATGTATATTAGTAGTAGAGCAATTGGGGAAAATTAAAAACAATTTTAAAAGGTTTTAAAATAACTAGACTTCAGGGGCCTCTAGACTTGTGAAGTTTAAAAATTTCTGTTCTTCGATACATGTAGAGGTGACAAAAGGTACAAACGTGCCAGAAGGATCGATATGCTAGCCTCTTACAGTGCCTGTAGTGGGATTTGTCCAAAAGCATAGCATTTACGATATGGCAAGTGTCACCAATTGTATTTGAGACATCAATTCAGAGCAAGTTGTGACAGTTTATAGTTGATTTTAGAGCAATCACTCTTCGAATGTTTGCTACATAAATACCTTACAGCTATTTCAACCTACAAGGTATGATGTCATGTTCAAAGTAATAGATCTTAATGTATTTTAGCAGGTATATAGTTCTTAGATATGGAAGTTATGGTATTCTGTGGAATTAATTAAATTAGATAGGATATACTGGCTCTAAGATAAACACATGAGTACCCTTGCTATGTATCCCTAGAAACAAGAGAGAAATAGCCACTGCAATCGTTTATAATTTGCCATATTAGTTTAAATATTTTGATGAGTTGAGTCCAATTAAAACTGGGTAAAAATAACTAAGTGTGATTACAAAGTCCGGGGGGCAAAGAGGCCTCAAACTTGGGAATTCTCAGGGGTCATGGTTTTATTTCCCATCTTTCCTGAGTGCCATTCAACACCAGCTTCATCCTATGACTGTGCGATAGTTTTTAGTAGCAATAAAAGCCAAATGCCTCCTCTTGCATATGCTGGGAAAGTGCATTCTACCCCGTCTTCCAACCTAGAACGTAGTGCGTGTGCACTACCAGAGCAGCTCACATCCTATGTCCTTTGTGGATGTTTGTGGTCGGGGAAACGATGGCTCAAACTGATTGGCTCTTCCAATGACAAGGCTCATCTGGAGCTGGGAATCAGCTGTTTTCTGAGAAGGCTGTAAGTTATATGGAAGATGAACAGATACTAGCAGGAAAATTGGGGGCAAGGAAGAACAAATACTAGATGTTCCCTACATAGACATTTGATCAGAAAGACCATGCCTGTATTTACTGGAAACTACTATTACTAATACAATAATTTTGAGATTATAAACGAATAACAACAACAGCAAAATTCCAAGGTCAGTATGTTTCTTTTTTATTATTATGTTTGCGTCTGACTTAAGATTGTTGGATAATTTCATTTTCATTTTATAAGCATTACATTAATCCCCATGCAAAACCCAAGACCACATATGCCGGATTCCAAATGGCCATAATCCAAAAACTATGAGCCTGGATATTCAAGAATAAAACCAACATGTCGCTTGTCTTTTCTACTAGCCGATATCGTGGGTGTCCTTGGGGAGATTGGCCCGCCCCTGACCCCCGATCACCAGTTTGCTACCAGTCCACACCACAGCGGAGCAATGCCTTGCAGCACCTAATCCTGGTCAGTCATTTCATCCCTGAAAGCGGCACACCTCTCTTCCGGGGCTGCCGCCCGCAGATATTTCCTGGTTCCTGCTCTACAGTAAACTCTGCTTTTCAGCAGCCATGGTATCTTCTATTTGGGGATAATAATTTTTTTTTTTCCTGCCAGTTTTCCTCAAAAGCTCGAAAGTAAAGAGGCTTTATTAAAAAGCTTATCTCTAGAACCCCAAAAGAAATAAATACAAAGACACCTACTTTATGAAGTAAATATATCTTTCCCAGCTTTAGATTGAGTCGATGAACAGGTATAAAGGTTTAAAAACTTCTCTTAGTGAGATAGAAACCAGGAATATCAAAGAGGGCGAAACAGGACCCCACAATTAAAGGAGAACGAAACAAATGTGAAAATTAATCTACTGACTGAGAGAAATGGGCTAAATGAAAACACGATAGCATTTCCAAAGTGGATGTTAATTTATACTGAAACAACACATCGCAACTCCAACAATGGCAAAGATTTCATTAGTGCAAATAACAATTATAATGGTATGTTCTTTAATAGGATTTAAATAAGGCTTCAAATAATTACATACTCTAAAACTAACATTTGGAAACTTTAATTCCATTTGGGAAGCTATCAAACACACCCTCTAAACCCTCCAATGTTTGCTGATTCGAGGACAGTTACATTCAGTGAAGTAGCTTTTATAGCATTACTTTCAAAGTTTACATTGTTTGGTGGAAAAAAGGGGGAAGTTACTCTGGCCACTGGTCAGAAAAGAAGAAATCCAGTCACCATGCCAGGTAGCTCCCAAGTTCTTATGATTCTCACATATCCACAGTTATGAAAAGTCATTAGAAAAATAAAGAAAGGAACAAAACAAAAATATAATAGAATCCGTAAGTATCAGAAAGAGGTTTGTTTCCTAAGACCCATTAACAAATTTGCACAGAGTATGAAACAGAAAAAAGCAAGAGGATTCATGGGCATTTTCATCTATGGCTCAAGTTCTCCTTTAAACAAACAAGGGAAAAAACACAACAAACAAAACTGCCTGACGAGAACTAGAAAACGTAAACAACAAAATCAGAGGCAGAATATGAAATAGTAATATACTGTTTCAGAGCCTGCACCGTCCTGCAGAACCAGGAAACTTAAAATGTGTCCTTAACAAATCCAATTGAAGCTGGATATGTAAAAAACGGAAAGACAGAATCACGAACCACACCACACAGGACAAGAGTTTTAGAACCAGAAGAGGGAGAAAGAAAATCTGCAAAACACTCAGAAAAATTTATCATCAATTCTGAAATGGGGCCTGGTGACATCGTCGGGGTTGATGAAGACCGAGATGGACTTCCCCGGGTTCTCGGTCACCAGCTGCTGCAGTTTTTTGGCCAAGCGGTCATCCGGCTGGTTGGGGTCCCCGCCGTCGGACTGCGGGGAGGGGATGCTGGTGGTGCTTCCTCGCCGCTGCAGCTCCAGAGTCAGTCGGTTAGCCGCCTTGACGTGCTCTATGGCGGTGCGCAGGTGCTCCGCGGGATCCGAGCGCACGGAGGACAGCTTCCGGGCGTGGAGCGTGACCGTCTCCTCCGACAGGTGCTCCAGCATGTTGCACTGAGGGATGAAGTAATTGGGGCACATCTTGTTGACCAGACAGTGCTGCAGATCATCGAGGAGGCCCAGCAGAAAGTGGGCTGCATAGTCTTCCTGAGCCAAGTAGCTGGCAGGAAGTCTGTCGCAGGCCCAGAGCATCATGCTTCGCAGGTGGTAGGGACTAATCGCCTTGGGCCGGGACAGGAGTTTAATGATGATGGCTTTGCAGGCCTGGTAGGCCTGCATAAGACTGCTGGAGACGCACTTCTTCAACTGCACCTCGCTCCTGGCAAAGGACAGCCGCCACTCGTTGTCCTTCTTCCCCTTGTAGGAGCAAGCAGGTACCAGGTAAAAGCCACTGATGACCTCCTCCTCGGTAATCTTGCCATCCCAAAAGTGGTTCTCCATGAGCCAGCTCTGGGCCACTGCAGGCCAACCTTTGAAAGACACCACAGGGACGATATCATACAACATGCGGCTGCTCCCCACCCCCAGGATGATGGAGATGATGGTTCCGTTTTTTTCCACCTTCTCCACCTTCGGCATCCCTCGCTGGGGCTTCTTCTGTATCTCTGATAGAACGATGCTGATGGAGTCGTAGAACCAGTCGGCCACCTTGGTGGGGGAGAAGAAGTAGTTGGTGGCACCATTGATGTGGTCTACGATGGTGCAGCAGTCTTTCCACTTGCTGATGGTCCCCTCGTCAAAGAGCCGGAGGCTCAACCAGGAGTGGCACAAGGCTGAGTGTCGCATGTCGAGCGTCACAGGCTGATTACGGTCATGTAGCTTAAGGGCTGGCACCAGAAGGGTAAAGTCCATGTCATAGTCAGTGCCCCGAGCGTAGACATTCAGCTCGTCTAAATCCAGGTCCACCACACCTTCCCGGACTCCTCCAGAGAGCAACAGGTACTCATTGGCCACCGGAAGTTTTTGGTCCAGTTTTTGCACCATTCCTAGGCGGGAAAAAAAAAGTAAACACTGTTAGAAGCAGCACAGATCCCAGCCTCTTACGCATTAACATACAATGTTCTGGCCTCCCAGGAACCAAAGTTCATTGTGGTACAAAATCCAATCTCGGGCTGCTACATGGCTAATGATATTATATTCTTTTTCGCCAGCAGTACAATCTACCCTTTCCCAAATGGAAGAATCCTGATAGATTTTTCTTTCGGAGTGAAAAACAATCTCATTTTATATCATAAACCAGAGCACCTCTTCTCCCACTCATTGCCTCCATTTACAGTACTGCCTTGCACTTGGTTACCCAGGCTGAAAACTGCCTAAGCTTCAACTTCTCCTTGCTCTTCTCCCACATCTTATCTACGTGCCCTCTGCTAGACATCTCTCTGCCTTCTGCACCCTCCATCTCCATCGTCTCTATATGGGGTCGGGCCCCCGCTTGTTTGTTCTTTCGTCTAGGAAGTCTGGCTCCCTGCCAGGCTCCTCCTAGCAGTTCTCAATACGGGGCGCAGACACTTGCAAGGGACAATGAAATCCTTTCTAAACTTCATGGTAATACTAACACATTCTTTGACCTGTTTGCACCAACAGCAAGAAGGACCGAAGGACAAAGCTGCTAGTTAAGGCAGGGGTAACTTGTAGTTGATTCATGACTTCAGACAGGTGCTAGCAATTTAAAAACAAACTCCACATTCACTCAAGAAAATCCCTGATGGAGAAGAAAAATGATTCCTTTTATCAAACCTCAATCTACGAGCTAGCTACCTTTAGAACAGTGTAGGTAGTACGAGAGAGGAAGTACGAGTCATAAAGCAGCGCCTTCACACTGAAATATGGAAGATGATTTGAGAAAAAGCGCTCGTGTAACTGAGCTGTGGCCTGAACCAGCTGCTTTGTCCGTGGGTTTCACAGCTACGTTAGGGAATGACTCATAAACTATGGCTATTCAGAATCGGGTATCTGACATTCCTGTTGTTTTCAAATGATCAACATCAGCCTGACATCAAGGATACAACTGATAATATTTATTGCCAATGAGAAAATTTAAGACTTTCTACAGAAAATTAAATTTTAGAAAATTCATACGCTACACCATGAGTTTGCCACCTTCCTCCCCAATTTTATATACCTTTGATGAGTCTGGTGGTGATCTTAACAAATGTGGCTCTTTGGTGAGACTGAGGCCTCTGGAGGTGATAATCACGGCTCAAATGTGCACTGAATATGTATAGGGCCCGCATGCAGTAGGCACACAACTGATGATAAGGGCATGAATGTGTGGAATTAATAAAAGCCTAACTAAAGGGTAGGCTTAGATGACTGTCCCACAAAAGAACACAGAGATGCACCTGCTCTGACTCCTTACTGTGACTTCTTTATCTAAAAACTACTGTTTGTGATTTATTTAACAGCTTTCCTGCTAAAGATCTCAAAGAACTACCACAAACGAATGTACCATTGTCCATTGCAATTATGTGGAATCAACAGACTTTGTCATTCACAGGACAAAAATCTCAAAGCAAATAAATCAACCATTGCTACAGTCTGAATACGGTTTGTTACTCCAAAACTCATGTTGGAGTTTAATCTTTATTGCAAGGCATGAAGAGGATGGAAAACAATCTATGGTGTTTAGAGACGGGGCCTTCGGCAGGGTATCAGGATTAGATTGGGTCTGCAGGATGGAACCGCGTAACTGAATACTGGTGGATTTTTAAGACAAGAGAAAGTAGCCAGAGGAGATGCACATGTGTGAAGACTGTTTGTCACTATGCGATGCCATGTTCCACCCTGGCACTCGGCCAGCAAGAAGGCCACCTTCAGATGCAGCCCTCTGTCTTAGACCCCTAGAACTGTGTGCCCAAAGAGGCACAGACATGTTTTTTTAATTACTTAATCTGCGGTACTGTGTTATGAGCAACAGTGAAAGGACCATGTGTAGGTGTTAGGCTACCATCACTGTTACAGGCTGAGTGTTTGTGTCCTTCCTAAATTCGTATGTAGAAATCATAACTTCCAATATGGTATTAGGATTTGGTAGCGTGTTGGGTCATTCGGATGAAGCCCTTTTGTGTGACCTTATTGTCTTTATGAAAGAGACCCCATGGCGCTGCCTCCCGCCTCCTGCCTTGTGAAGACACAATGGTTAGTGGTTTATGAACCAGAAGCAGCCACTCACCAGATTCCAAATCTGTCAGTGCTTTGATCCTGGCCTCCAAAACAGTGAGAAACAGATTCCTCCTGTTTCCGAGCCATCTAGTCTGTGGAATGTACTTACAACAGCCCGAATGGACTAAGACAACCATATTTCAAAATTTAACACATATTTATAAGAATGTGCCTTTTTCATTCTTCAAAATCCTATTTTCCAAACTACATTCACCATGAAAAAAGTATCTTATTTAGTAGTATTCCCTTTCACACAGATAAGAATAAGGCAGGTTATCACTTCCTTTTAAAGCCAGCAACGAGTTGTTCAATATAATAGTGGTAACAATTCATGAGAAAGAGAATCCTGAGTATCGGATTGCTTGGGCCGTAGTGCTGCGTGGGTTATGGTAATGCTATTTTGATTCCCTGTCAATAAAAGATTCGTTCCAACTTCTGGCACTGCATTCCCTCAAAGATTATCTCAACTGCAAGGAGTCGCCTTAACCAAGGTCATGCCCTGTGGCTGGGGCAGGAGTTGGGGGTGTCCCAGCTCAGGCTCCTTGGAAGTGCCATTCAAACCCAGAGTTCCTGGCAGGGTTAGCAGAGGCTGATGCTGGGACTGCAGTGGAATTCGACTTCCACTTGATCTTGCCTCCTTCCCTCTCTTCTGTGAGTGCAAATGCTGAGGATTCGCCTTTATAAATCTCTTAGCTCCACCTGATTTCACATGCAACCCAACCGACTAAGACCACACCACACACTACCCAAGCGCAAACAGCCTTCACTACAAATTCAGCATGGAAAATTTTGTTTCTCTTTGAAAATGGTTTATAAAGGCCAAACTCAGCAAGCAGGATGGAAACTTATTAAAAATATCAGGACAAAGATCCATTTCTGGAGAGTTGCCATGTTTCCATACTAACCTCACCTTTGCAATGTGAGAAATACAAATACAACCACCCCAACTTTTAGTTGTGGCTATAAAAGAATATGGTTGATTTCTCAGATTCAAGAAGGCTGTGAAAATCATTTTCATTATTTCATGGACACACATACAGTTAACTTTCAAAAAGAGATCTATTTGTTAATAAAATAATTTATACTTCATTATTTTAAAATTCTCTCCTTCTAGCTATAAATATACAAGGAAAAAGTGAAATGTTGCATTATGCTTAGTAAACGTCTGAAATAATTAAAGTGCTATTGTTATCTGGGTACTACATTATCATCTCCTCTAAAATACAAACAACTCAAAACTATTTTTATCCTTTTGTCCTAGACAGGAACAAACAGGCGTGAACACATCACCTGGAACCTGTCTATATAACTAGAAGAACTTGAACATCCACATCCTGTAGGTAGTTTATCTACAAAAGTGTCGCTGAATTTTGCTTTGGATGGTCACATTTTGTTTGGGTAGTCCTAGGTCAGAAACAGCTAACGCTCCCCTCTGCCCTCTGCTGGATTAGAGAAGAAGCTGCAACCTATTTTTACTTAGTATACACTAGAACATTCACGTCGATGCTAAAATAGTCTGTTTCCTCCCAACAGCTTCTTATGTACCTACTTAAAATGTTAACTCTTCTTTCCAAAGAGCCAATGTAAAGTATTTGGCTGAGTTCTAATATTCAAGAGTTAGGGTAATTTTGGATGCTTCCTAGACCCTTCAAAACACAGAAAGAACTTTGGCAGCAGAGAGAATATTGCAGGAGCTCAAGAATCAAGCTCCTGGAAGTTAGCAGTAAGTCCCTCAGGCCGTGTTACTCCAGAAGGTAATCTTTGTGACAGCCGCATTTCCAGCTGGCCTTCCTGAGCAAACCTGGTCGTCTGCAGCTTTAGAAATGATACATTAGGGACTTCAGCACGATACAAGCTCCAGCATCCTCCTTGAAAACTTTGCCAGGCTAAGTCTAAGTGAAAAGGAGCTGACACCAGCTATGGTGGCACACGGGCTGCCATGCGTCTAGAGAAGCCAAGGGCTGGGAGACAAGAGGAGGAGGAGGAGGGGACTTTGTGCACTTTGGCTACAGAGCGAAGTTTCAGCAAGTCCCCTCTGTGATCAGATTCAAGGTTTGCGGGGTAATTAGGAGAGGGCACTATCTGGTGACTCTGACCCTAAGTTACACTATCCAAAGCCAGCAGTGTGAACAAGCAGAAAATGCACGCGCACACACACACACACACACACACACACACACACACCCCACCCTGGGCACATCTCTTCTTCTCAGGGAAGCACTGGCTTATGTTTGCTCTTAAAAAAAAAAAATCTCTAAAGCAAAACTTCCTGCCTATAATTCCTCACCTGGTTTTGATTTCTTTCCTAGTTTCTATCTGACAATCTTTGATATAGTGGGGTCTCAAGTTTGAGGAATGTGTCCCCTTAGTTCTCTGCTAATTATTTGTTTAAAAATCAAGTGGAAAAACAGAACTCTGTCCCTGACTCCCTCATGCTTTCGCGAATAAAATTTTATCATAAATCACTGATTTCAAATGACTAGCCTCCATCACTCAGCACAGAATGCTACAGTGTTAACATCAGAGCACAAGACGAAAGCCTCATGCTTTACCTTCTCTTAGCGTCAGGGCCCCATTTTGATAAACACAGTACTAGATAAATAAGGGAAACTAGTATATAGTCTAGGTTCCCTCCAAAAGAAAAGCCAAACACAGACACTTATGTCAATGGGACAAAGAACTAGAAAAAAGGTAAAACTTTTATGTCTTGTAGTTTCAGTTGTAAAATGAGGTAAATTTTATCTATCTACAGCTTTAACTATGTGTATATAAAAGATTTCTATGTATACCTCAGTAACATTCATTATTTCTTATAAACGGGTTATCTTTGCTGGCCTCAACTTGGGTGGCGCACACCAGTGACAAACAGGGCCTTGTTAAGGCGGTAATTCCGAAAGGCAGGACAGACGCAGGTTGGGATGCTGTTGACAAAGTCCTCTGTGATCTTGATGTATCCCCTAGGGCCACAGGATCCTTGGCTGATGATAAATAATATAAAACTCCCTTTAAAAAAATCTAATAATTTACACTTCAAAGGAGGAAGTACTTTTATCAAGCCCACTTGCCATTCCGAGAAATACCCTTAGCTGTATGCATGGCTAACTTTTTCCAAGAATGTCACTGATTTTTAATAACCCCAGTTTTCGGAAGGTTTTCCTCATTTATGCCCACAGATAATCTATCTGAAGTCTTTTCCTGTACAGGTGGAATGACTAGGTGCAGAGAGGAGAAATAACTCTCCCGAAGCGACACGGCCTTTGTGACAGATGACCGGAGCACTCTCATCGCCACACTTGCTGTGAAGGTCGGCAGGGCACGTGCGTGCTGCTCTCCTGCGGCACAACGGCCTGCCCTGGCACTAGCGCGGAGGTCTTGTCGCCCTTACTACTGAGGCCCACAGTGGACGGTCGATGCAGAACTGACCCGGTGGCGAGCCCCGCGCACTGGGGACAGGAGGAAGAAGTGCTGGGCAGATGTTCCCGCTGCCCAGACTCTGAGCAAGTCTACGATGGCTCCTGTGCAATTTCCCAGGGGTCCCCGAGATGAACCTGTGCAGGAGCCTGACAACAGGCCTGTTGCTCCCTGGCTGCACTCCTGCGCCTGAGCCTCGACTCCTAATGCTTTCTACATTCTCTCTCTGTGTGTGTGTGTGTGTGTGTGTACACATGCTATACAGTGGGGATAAACAGATTGAGTACTGCTAATAATTCCTGATAAAATTACATCATTCCAGGTGTACAGATGGCCACGAGCGCAGAAGTACAGGCGGATGCTCACAGGTTACTTGTTCTTTCCCACGATTGGTTACAGACCTTCTCTGTGTCTCATGAAAGGAGCTCTGAGGACATCTCCCGAAGAGCTCCCCGCCCTCTCCAAGCAGCAAGCTTGCCTTCCAGGCGCATCTTGCTGTTTCTCATTGCTGCTGATGGTCTGGTTCTCATTCCCTGAAGGACACACAAAAATGCCTGCTGGTTCTGGAGAACGTCAGGAGGGAGGAAATCCACACATTCCCCAGATATGGACCTTTCTTCTTTAAATTACAAAAAGAACAATGGGGAGCAGGGTTTGGGGGTGAGATGGAAGAACAGGCCGCCCTTCAGATCAGAGCAGGGTTCACACGGACCTGCCCTCTTCACCATCAGCCTGAATTCAAAGACCAAAACAACATTTCTCTTTCAGCCTCTGTTTAGGGTTAGTCTATCTCTGTTCCTTTAAAACACATAGAAAGAATTCCAAATGGCATCCATCCAGTGACCTATATTTTTTAAACGGGGTCTCGCTTTGTAGTCCAGGCTGGTTTTGAACCCACTATGGAGACCAAGCTGGGCTCAAACTCATGACCCTCCTGCCTCAGCCTCCTGAGTACTGAGATTACAGGCAATCACCACCATGCTGGACTCCATACTTTCTTTAGTGTATTACTTACACCAAATGTGGGTTATTTATCTGTTGGTGTCCCGCCATCTGATGACCTGTGTCTTTCCCAACACAGCAGAAGTTCAACAAATGCAAGTTAAGTGAATAAATAGTCATAGCCTGGGATAAACTCTTCTTTACAAAAGATGAAACTGTCAGGTGATACATATGGAATGAAGTGTCAATCTGATAGTATCATTTTGAGACATGATGAGAAATTCTAGAGTCTCTATACCAGCAAGTGAGAGAGTCTCATATCACACACTTAGAAGAGGTGGAAGGGAGAAGCCAGGATCCAGCTAGTGAGCTCACCACAAACTGTTCCCCAAATATACACAGGCACTTCACCTTATTCACCAAGCAAAAATTAGCTCTAGGACATTCTCCAAAAAATACATTTTCAACCAACTTTTGCAAGGGGAAGGAGAACAGGTACTCTATAATCACAGTATGATCTGAGATCAAAATCCAATATTTGATCTTAAAAAGAGGATTATAGCCGTGCATCTCCCTTTGATCCACAAGTAGAGAACCTGTAAATGTCCTTCTTCCTATGTAATTCCTAGAGACTACCAGCAGATGGCACCCACACCCCACTCATTTACTAAGAGTGTCTAATGCTAAGACCTGAGAAGATGTATTAAAAATCCTCTCCCTGGACCTATGTTCCTCTAGACACCACCTAGTGATTCGTAACGTTGCCTGTTGGTCTCCCAGAAAAAATCCTGATAATTCAGGAGCCTCAGAGCTCTATCTAGGTGGAGCTAGGGAAGAGGGATGCGGTGTCCAGGCAGGTGACCCAGTAGACCTCTGACTGCCAACACCTTCACTGAACGGTAGAGAGCTGCAGGTTACGTTGGCTGTGGCCGAGATTTAAAAAGGAAAGAAGAAAAAAGTTTCAGGTGCCAGGCTAAGCAAGATCCTGACGAGACAGGAAATGGGCTTTGTTCAACACAGTTTCAATCTGACTACAAATAAATAAATGCATTAAAAGATGTTAGACTCATCCAAAGGGAATTAATTTTTTAACCCGGCTTCAGTCAATAAATAATCAAAACAAACACTGAGTTGTTCGATGCGTGGCAATTCCTAGCAAACAGCCACAATCTTTCCACGTGTTCTAACTATAATTATGAGAAAAAGCACTGTTATTCTTGCTCATAGGTGTGGAAACTGAGGCTCTGGACGGGTGAGCGACTAGCCAAGATAAGTGCACAAAACATTCACCTGGCTCTTCGGCCTTAGCTAGACTAAAAAATATTCTAACCACACACAATCCTTACGAAAGGAGGAAGGGTTTTGGGTTTTTTTTTTTAACCGCGCTGTTTGTTGCAAGGTGGGCAGCAAGGGATAGGAGGGGCTCGAGTATAGAATTCGTTCTGCTGGGGGCATCTATAGAAGGCAAACCGAGAGCTTTCAGTTCTACCTGTCGCTTGAAAGCCACAATTCCTTATCAATCCAGTTAAATTAACACACATCATTCCTGGAAAGTAACTTACCCTTAAAGGACAATAATTAAATATTTAACAGCTATTAATTAATTTTTCCATATAACTTATTAATAACGATGGTCTTTTGTCTATATTTTCTTGACCTTCATTTAAATGTTATTTCAAATACTAATATTCCCCATCTAGTTTCCAAACAACAAATCAGTAACACACTAAATGTCTGCCATTTAGAAACAATAATGACTCAGTTAACATCTTACAAGTTTTCCCCTTGTGTACAGGCGGAATATCCCACACAAAAGTTCAGATCAGGCCATTCACACCCAGACCTACAATTAAAGGAGGGGCTTAGGGACCAGATACACATTTCAAGGAAAACAGTCAGGGGGAGAAAGTGGAGCCGTACAGACTGATAAAGAACAGAATGAGCCTCTGAGATACAACCGACTACCTGATAATTGTGTTCAGTATCTGGGTAAAGATAAACTTTATTGTTTAAGCTTGAAAATATTCACATCAAAAGAAGTCAGACACGAAAAAACAACCAGCAAAAGCCCCACGTGGAGGCTGCAACACGCCATTTGAAAGCACAAGTAGAGCATCTGAAAGAGGGTAGAGTGCTACATTGTTCTTAAATCCACATTTGCTCAATAAATAAGGGGACAAATCCAAGTTGACGCCAAAAGGACAGTCACTGAACGCGGAAGTGGGGAAAGTGTATTTTGAGAGGTGGCTTCTCTCCTGCTTTCCCCCCAAGCACCCAGCAGCGGAGTAAGAGTCAGGGGATGAAAAGTGGCTCTTGATAGTCTAGCAGAAACCAAGGACAAAACAGTGCTCTTCGGGGAGAAATCGGTGTGTGTGCCATCACTTCATTGTGCTGGTGGAAGCCGTCTGAACCACCGCGTATTCTGTTAACTCCTGGACTCCAGAGAGTGAAGTTGAGTCGCGTATGTGTTTCTACACAATCAATAACTACAGGAGTCAGATTCCTGGAACCAAGGTTGCTTTCCAACATTATTAATTTCAGCTTTTTTGGTACAGAACAGGATGCCGAGGCCCCAGACACAGGAGCCAGGAACAGACTCCAAAGTCCCCGGACCTCTTTCCACTCCACACGGGGATCCGCAACCAAGCGGTACGCTGAACACAGAGCACCCTACGTCTCACCCCACGAAGACTGACGGGTAATCTCCAGAGGAAAGTGTGTGCTGTAAACTATCAATTAAAACTGAGACTTCTGCTTCCTCCCTTCCTCACTTTCAAAGTAGAAAGTTTAATTGCATGGAATCAAGAAGGGATTTACTGTTCCAGCAATTCTAAAATCATCAGCAATTCTAAAATCACCATTTTCCAAAACAGGAGAGGCAGCTGTGGTAGGACTTTTGGAAAGAACAGTAATGGACATTCAGGAGAGATACGGAATTCGTCCTCACACCTGCGGGCTTCACTCCCATCTTTAATCTCCCAGGTATTCATTTTGCTGTGAAGGAAAAAGATATATTTCCACTAGATTGTTGCTGCTGCTTTCCCACAGCCCTTACCGGCCTTCACGCATCATAGCGGGTAATTTTCGTCTTCCTTTCAAACTGAAGCACGGACCAAGCGATCATGTCATCAGCCGAAAATCCTTACGGATAACGGGGAAGACATACTACCCTTTACTTGGGAGCACAGATGTGGGTCGTGAGTATCAAGTGCGGGGCAGACTGGCAGCCAACCAATAAACCTACAGTGAAGGGCACCATTACAGCTCAGTCTTTGAAACTGGAGATCGCCCAGTGGGAACGGTCTGAACACAGGTATACCATTTCCTAAGCTCTCGCTGTTCCAGAGCCGGACTTAGGCCCAAGAGATTAAATGCAGACATTTATATTCATACTGGGTCTCTTCCAAAAATCCAGCAGATTTCCTTTTACAGCTATGCAGGAAAAAGACTAAACAATAAGCTTTCTTTTAAAAGATGGCGCCCCCTTGAGAAAGGAGGGAGACAAGCCCAAGTACAGTGTGATTTTGAGACTCAGAAATTCAATTTTTAAGACTGTGACAAAAATGATACTTCGTACACAGACCCAAGTCCTGTTTTAAGAGAAAGTTTCGGATGAAAAATTCCCTAATTCCAGTCTGAAAAGGAGAAGAGGTGCGATTTGGGAAAGACACCCACCAGCAAAATCATACAAAGTTTCCAATCTTTCCACTAGAGGGCGTGCTGGCCTAATTTTTCTTCACAGTTACACTGGCTTCAACCAGGGAAGGACGTACAGGGAGGTAAAAGGCCTGAGGGTTGGATTTAAAGTTTTAAAATTCGTACCTCACTTTACTTACACGCTTTCAAAATGAGTCAGAATACAGCGTTTCATTCTAGTGGCTCTCAAATGCCCACATGCTGTTTAAAGCAATCCCGTTGCCATGGTGGGATGTCACACACCCACATCCATCGTACTGGGATGAAAAGGACACAAGGGAGGACACGAGATGACGCAGGATGGTGTGACGGAAACACTCTACATCTAGGATACAGGAAAGCCCGAATGTGTGCTCTAGCTTCACGATTTATCAGACACAAAGTAATAGTGTGACGCAGCTCAACACTGAACAGGGCAGACGTGACGGTGGCGGGCAGGACCTCTGTTTATTCGCTTTACCAGGACTTCCTTCCCTGCGTGATGCTTTCTAGGTGGCAACTCGGAATGGGGGCTGATGGCATGAAGTCTCCTGACAATTCTGCCAGCTTTGTAAAGCACAGAAAACACTTTTAATGAAAAGTTACCACAAACCACCTAGTAGGTGGGAGGGAGCAGGGAGGGAAAGAGATGGAGGTACTGAGTTTTCAGTTAGCTCCAGTTTAATATCACCTTGTCCGCTCTCTGATGAATCTGATGTAGGTGCAAAATGCAGTGAAATCCTAGATCCTGCAGGGATGTGGTCTGTCGCCCCCGTGGTTCGCTCCAGAGTGACTCAGGTAGGTCTGGAGTCGGCCCGAGAATGTGGATTTCACTCCTTGGTAACGCAGAGGCCGCAGATCTGGAACCGCCCTTTGACGAACACTGGCTTAGCATGACCCCAGAACTCACCATCGCATTGTGCGATGGCAACAGGAGCAGAATAAGAAACTGAGGCTGGCTGCTCATCCTGCCTCAGGGCCCCGGGTGAGGCAGCAGCAGCCTCATTACCCGTCCACGTTGCCCTTGCTCTTCCCGTAAAGAGGGACAATGTCTGCGTAAGGATGAGGCCACGTGAGGATCAAAGCGGGAAACTTAAATTAAGATTTGGAAGAATGAGAAAACACCCAGTAAAAACAAAAGGCCATTATTTAACAGTCTAGAGACCAGGGGGTGACAGTCCTCAGTTCTCATTCGGCCTACTCTTTCCCTGAGACACAACACTGGATCTTTCTAGACCATGTTTTCTGCCAAGAAAGCAAAGGGCTTTGTCATTTATAGGTCAGTAGGCCACCGTCCCTGGATCTGCACGTGAGCCTGGACAGGAGTCTGGGCTGGCACAAAGGCACCATCTCCACGAGGCGCTTTCGCTCTGCTACTGTGGAACACCCAACGCTTAAAGGCTTCACTCCTGCGTCAGCGTAGACCAACCAGCCACAGAGCCCAGGTGGACCCCAGTACTGAGAGCCCGCACTGGCCTTCAGTATGAGCTTCTAACATTCTAAAACCAAGCTTCACTCTGGCCGTTGTCACTCGAAACAGCAAATCTGTCCTTATTACCCAGATCCCTGCCTGTTGAAAATCTGCCAATCTTAAAAAGCATTTGCCTCCAAACCCTTTATACATACTATTTCCTTTCTCACTGCACAGTGTTTGGATCAACCTGAGGTCCTAGGAGATGCGTAGTGTGTACGGCTTGCATCTCACGCCCGGGACACCTGCTTCCCCCTGATCTTTGGGCGTTGGAGGTCATTGAGGCCTTAACGCACTGTCCTGCTACAGAATGAGTCAGTGTAACATGAACCAGCTTGTAGAGGAATGGCCAAGGGGGACTTACGTCAGTGCAATTAAAGTAGTGTTGGTTTCCTATGCAATTTCTTTCAGAATGTTAGTATTAAGTAAAACCCGAGAATCACAGCTGAACAAAACGTACTCAGACACAGAAGGACGCAGCAGTCCACAGGGAGGATGTTCACGTTCTTCTTGGCTCGATTTGGCACGTGTTCTGTCACAGAGATCTTTTTCTTATTTTGCTGTTTTCTATGATTTTAGAGCATTTTATCTTTGTCACCAAATTGCAATAGCTCAATCCTTGTCCAGTGACTTTTTTCCTCCCAGTCACCTCCAACCCTCACATTTGAGTAACGCTCCTTTATCCTCAATGTGGCTAACTGCTTTTGTTCACACTCTGGTTCCAAAGTCAAACAGGTCTGGAGCAGCCTACTCATGACCGTCGTTTCCCTGTAAGACATTTTGGCTTTGGAATGCAGGTTGTAGAACATGCAGATTTCAGGAAATGTGCATGCTGCACGTAAGTGCCTAGACCAGCACTCAGCAAGAGAGAGAAGGCAGACTGCTATCCGCAAATGAATGACTACAGGTCCCGAAGTCCCGTTCCCCTGCAAGTCCGGGGCTTGGGCCAGCTGGGGTGGGAACGGAGCTCTTCCGCTAGAATCGAGAAGGGCAACGGAAGTGCCCGCGGGGAAGGCAGACTGACCCACACACACTGCAATATCAGTGACTCTGAATCCTCCTGGAGAGCCGGTGTGTGTGAAGAGTGTTCGTACCAGAGGTTCCTGGGCTTCTAAAGAGGAAGAAGATACTGGAGGGGAGAAAGGGAAACAAAGGGAAAAGGAAAAACGAGATTAAAAGAGAGGCGGGAATCGGTATTCATGGAGTATCTGCTATGGCCCAGGTACACCCTATATTATCTCACTTAATATTTAAATGCAAAAACTTTCCCAACTGATACTTTAGCTTCGATTTACAAGAAAAGAAAGTCAGGCCTCAGCAGTTAGGGATCTGCTAAAGCTAACTAACGCATAGCAGCCTGAACTGGAGCACTAGCTGTTCAGCGCAACGGCACTTTCCAAATGGCACCACAGGCCGGGCCGCCCATGGAGCCCTGTAATGGGGAGAGAGGATGCGGGAGATGAGGTTGAAGGAAGGAATCTGAGGGAGACGAGCAGAATCTGGGCCTCCCACTTCCACTTCAACCACTTTCATCTGTTTTACATATTGGGCTTCCTCTTATGCTTCTATTTGAAGTAACAGTCCCACAGTTTTAAAAGCAGAGAACAAGGTTTGAAAATCACTACGTCCTATCAAGTCGCCTATTTCCCAATTCCGCCTGAGGCTGGCCTTCAGCACAAAAATAAATCGGTGCTTGCAAAAGAGCTACTCTATGCAGAGCACCATGGTGGGGAGGTCCCCAACTCCCTGCTCTAATCATTCCAAAGCTGTCTAAAAAGACTTTACTTTTTGCCAACTTTACTTGCTTGTTCAACAACTCCTGCCCATGTGCAGACCTTCCAATGTGGTCAGGAGCTTGGAGGCCACATCCCTCCCCTTGTGGCAGCCCACACAGTGTGGACAGCACACCCTTCAGTCCTGCTGCCAGGCCTCAGGAGACCAGACCTGGACCCCAGGTGAGCTCTGATCTGACCCAAGACACCAGGCCTGAGCCTGGTCTACGAGGGAGGTCACTTCCCCTCTGCTGGCCCTGTTTCCTTGGCTCCCAAAAGAGGTGGGTGAACCATGTTGTCCCTGGCTTCCAGGAGTCTATACATACAAAGTGTGTTTGTGTTTCTCTGCTGAGAGAAAGAGGAGGGAGATGCTATATATAAAGTGAGTCTGTAGCAAGAGAGAGCTAATAGGTGTAAAAGCCCACACCCCACAGATACACATAGACCCTTCGGAGAAATTATTTCTCAAAAATTCACCAGTACCAAGGGACAGATTATATAAAAAGAAATCAAAGACATGAATGCTGATATAATGTAAGTTGAACGGAACAAACAGGTTTTTAATTTCCCCGAGATAAAAGCTCCTGACAATACAAAAGACAATTTCAAGATCTTTCCAAAAAGCTTTCAAAGTCCAGGGGATGAGGCTTTGTGTTGCGGGGAGGGACTCAAGCGGAAGTTCTTTAAAGTGCTTAGAAACAAAATAAGGGGCACTGGATTTATAGCCAGTCTCCAGGCAATGAATGATCTGTCTCCTTCTCCTTGTGTTACTGATTCTTGCCTCAGACAGACGACACACGACTGCTGATATAGTCGGTGTGTCTCTCGCTGCTGCTCAGGCTGGTGGAGGCCCACACAGGCCCAGGCCCCTCCGGGTAGCAGCTCCAGCTGCATCTGCACGCTTCTGGGGGCCACACTGCACCTTGGCCACCTGTGGCCCAACCCGACAGACCTACTTAATAGTCTCTGACATTATGCACCCCTCAAATAACTAGGCACACACATTTATTTGGGTGATGCTGCCGCCTTCCAGATATTATGAATATCACTGTCCAACCACCACTGGATTCTCCACAACGTCATTGAGCAGCCACTTCAGGGGAGGAAGTTTTTCTGTATTATCATGAATGTTTGTGGTAGTCGGAAGAAATGGAGACTCGAAGGTTGAACAGTTATCCCAAGTCACACAATCAATGGATCTGATGTCTGAACCCAAGCGCTTGACTCCAAAGTCAGTCGCAAAGATCTCAGCGAGGTAAGTGGCGCCCACCGCCCACACCCGCCTTCCCCACGCCCACCCTCATCCCCATAATTCCACGATGCCCCGGGAGATGGCAGAGTAACTGAACCTTTCGAACACCAGGGGGCCCAGCACGGACAGAAGCCGGCGAAGCTGGGCGCAAGCAAGGATAATGAAAGCAGGCGACAGACATCACGGCCCGAATCTTCTGTTTGCCCGCTCATCTGGGCCGAGATTCTACCAATGAAGTTCACTTACACAATGAACAAAACAGAGATTGCCTCTCAGAAGGTAAAATGCCAGTTAGCACTATCTGCCTCGTGTAAAAGTGTCTGGTTGCAGTGTGACAGTCCCAGCGGCGTCCCCCACCCTGTGGATGGGAGCTTTGATTCAGAGTTGATCCAGTGATTTGGAAACCGACCACATACGGTCCACGGTGGCCCATCTGGAAAGCCCCAGAATGGAAGCTCGAGCAGACAGGCGGCACCCAGGAAAGGGCCCGTCAATTTCAAATCTGCTTGTTCTCCTCCGCCTCTTCCTTCCCCTTCACATATAGCCTCCAGCACCCCAAACCCGGGCAATGAGCTGAGTATTAGAGTTCGGGTACAAACTGACTTAGAACAGCACTTCGGGACTAGGCATTATTGGGAATGTTTTTACATGGGAATATGTGATCTGATTCTAAACAAGAAAACGTATACCCATTACGTTTTCAACCAGGAGAATACCGGGACCCACTACAGCAAGCTGCGCAGAAAGAAGCTATCTTCATGTGCCACAAACAAGCTCCACAGTGCTGGTCCAACGGAAAAGGCTGGGAATGGGGTGGAGGGGTTGGCAAACGAACAGACTCTGCTTAATACGTTCCATTCCTACAGTTGTTTCTAAACCTAGTTGAAGAGGAGAGCCCGGGATATGTGGCGAGTGGCTTAAAAACTGTTCCACTTACATTACTCTTTTCCCTGCAAATACAATTCAAGAGAAAAGGCGACGCGAGTCTGTCTCGGGCAGCACGAGGTAGAGAAGTCAGTACTAGAAAGGGAACCTGAGCAGCAGAGATTCCCCCCATACCTTGTAAACACTCCGACGTGGCAGACAGACATGCAAAGGACTGAGGCTGGTAACGATGGAGCCCAGTAATGGGGAGGGCCGCCCTGAGCCACCACGAGGGGCCGAAGAGCTGGAAGGACCCAGAGCTTGAGCTTGGAGAGCTAATGTCCGCCCCGTGTCCTTGGATTCACGTTTCACGGCTTCCACGTCTGTGTGTGTGAAACTGAAGGAACACCCCACGGCTCACACTCATTCATCTCAAAATTACACGGATCCCAAAAACATCCGGTCTGACTTTCACTGTGTAGATGAGAACACTGAACGCCAGAGGTATTGTGGGTAATAAAAGGCCACACAGCTCCTGTCAATCAATGCCACACAGAATAAATGAGATGGGCTATCAGTATACGCCTACAGCCTCTTAGTCTGACCATCACGTTAATGGCCACATTCAAGTGACATCTGCTTTCCAGTTTCTTCTGAACGGGTGTGATAGCTGGGTGCAGTGCCGCATGCCGTAATTCCAGCACTCAGGAGGCTGGAGCAGGGGAATCTCCGTGAGTTCAAGGCCACCCTGGGCTACATACAGAGTTCAAGGCCAACATGAACTACGTAAGGAGACCCTGTCTCAAAAAAAAGAACGATAACCAAAAAAGCAATCAGGTGTGACAGAATATGACTGTAGGCATGAGATAGAAATTTGACAGAGAAGTCCTATCTGACACATTTATAAGCCAGTATAGTATTCATTCAACATTAAATTTATATCTTTTAAACATATGTAAATTGTTTTCAAACGGAATATCCTAAGTTCTAGTTTATTTATAGGTAGCTTTAGTTAATCACGTTTAAAATAAAGTCAAAATTACCTGTTAAGAAATTCTATTTAGAACAGGTCTCATTTTAATTAATGCTATACAAAAGTGGATCCAATTCGCATTAAAACTATTGGGTAAAATAGGTGCAAAAGTGTGTGTCTGTGCTACTGGCTACAGTATTCGGCAGGCTGAGGCAGAAGGATGACTTGAGTCTGGGAATTCAAGCCCAGACTGGGCAACACAGCGCGACATGGTCTCAAAAAGCAAAATAAAACCCTTAGGACGTAAATGACGAACTCTAACGTGCCTCGCCACTGGAGAACCCTAAATGCATTAGTCCCAGTTTAACAAACGCATTTATTTCTACAGGTCTAATCTGGCCAAGAGCTTGACAGGTAGGAAGATGGAAACTCATGGCTGGATTAGACCTCAGCACACGTTTGGGCATGAAAATGGTCAACTGCGGAAGGCCAGTACTCACGCCGATCTGCTGCGGACAGAATTGATACCTGCTTTGGAAAAGAACTGACAGAAGAAAACACTGAGAAAAATTTAAAACCACGGAAATAAGAGTGAGTTCCTAGGCCAAAGTGTAACAAATATACTCTAGCTGAGGACACCCCCAGACAGCCCAGCAGCCCTCCGGGTGAGGATGAGCTCACCGCCACAGCTCCTCACACGGCGATGTGTGTGCCGCGGGGCTTGGTTCTTGGGCAAGCTCAGTGAGTAAAAGCAGCATTCTCTTGAGTTGGTAACAGATCTGTCTGCACAGTAAGAACAAAGTAAGATCACAAGAGGCTCCCATTCCAGAAGACGAATTTAAGATTTCATCTTCTAAAGCCAAGTTTACTGTCTTTCCTCTTCAGCTTAGAGTCCCCCTTTGTAAACATTCAATTTGTTGTATGAGAGCTGAAAAAGTACATTACTACAATGTTAGAAGGTATAATAAGATCTCAAATAATTTGGAAAAATACTTTTTTTTAATTAGCAGAAGTTGAAGTTGGGAATTGGTAGAAAATAATATTTAAGAGTGGAATATGGAAGAACACTTCCTAGAGGAGGTAATATTTTGAGTCAACCTTTCAAGAAAAAAAGGTAGTTTAGGGAGGTAGGGGAGATTCTAGGGATGGCTCGACCATTACACTGTCTGATTTCTCCTCTGTCCCTCTTCCCTCCATCACTGCCTCCCTCCCCCTTCTTTCTTCCCTCCCTCTTTCCCTCCTTCCTTCGTTCCTCCTCCCTTTCTGGGTTCAAACTCAGGGTCTCACCCATGGGCTCTACCACTGAGCTGTATCCCCAGTCCAAACTGTTTGATTTCTGGAAAAAAAAAATAATTTCTCTGGGCATCAACTGCCTCATCTATAAAACAATAAAGTATTTTTCAAATTAAATAATTCGGGTATAAAATAGTTGGTTTCATGAAGATGTGTTGGAGTTCCATTTTGTGGCTGACAGCTTCTATTTAAGGAAAGAAATACAAAATACATTTTTAAGAATTTCATTTACCATGTTTAACCATTTCATAATGCCAGCTCTTTGTGTCAACCCTTTGCCATCTCTTCTCCAAAAAGCACTCCTTTTTCTCTCCACGCTGTATTCTCGTATGAAGCAGAGTCTGTATTTTATGATGTTCTCCTAATCCTCTTCCATGCTCCACGTTGAAAAGCCGCTCGTTAAGTCCCTGGGTGGTACAGAGACCAAAGTCCCCTCCAAACACTCCTCCCTGCCAATCTTGCCCTTCTCATTTTAAGAATCTCCCTAACCCCCCCCCCACGCTCTGCAGAGCAGGCTTCAAGGATCCCTCTCACATGCTTTCATTCTGCCCTGTGCCCCCATCCCTAACGCATTTCCCTAATACAAAGTCAGTTCTTGGGAACAGAAGCCTTGGTGATGCTCAGGCCTGTTACTTCCTTTATTTCCAGTTCCTAACACAGTAACTAGCACCCACTGAGCTGGGAGAATAAACGAGAACATGAATGGGTTAGAAAACAGGCCAGGCCCAAAGTGTGTGTGGAGGAATGTGATTCATGTCAGGCGAATTCTCCCGCCAGAGCAAGTCAAAGCCCTGAGCATGGAGGAGACCTACAGAGATCATCTGGCCCCACCCCGTCGTTTTCCGAAAACCAGGGAATCTTGGCGTAGTGCCCCATTAACTCTAAAAGCACCTTTCTGGAAGCATGTAAAAGAAGATTGGGAAAAGTAAACACTGTCTCCTAATGAATGAAGATTCTAGCCCACACAATCTGCAAGTGGAACTTAAATAATTAAAATTTTCACAGAGCTAATTTTATTTGGCCTTGATTAGTACCTTCAAATCTGTCAACCCTATTTCCTAGTGGCATCAAGTCCACATCTTCTGGGCTCAATTACTTAGTATGTAGATCAGGAAGAGTTCCCCCCTCTCCCTTCTCTGTTTCTCTAGGCTCTTGGTGCTCGTTAGCACCTCCCACAGAAGGCAGAGGAAATGAAACTCCAATTTATCAATGTCAACTGTTGAACCAGCAAATTGCACCAGTCCCGCCCCCGCATGGAAGTGTTTGGACAATTCTGAATCAACAAGATGTTGGCAGCTGTGTTCCTATGCTTCAGTAATTGCATTGTTTCCTACTGTGCTCTATGGGTTGTGAAATGAATTTATTAAATAACCTACACAAAGGGAGTGTGGTGTGGGCTAGCAGGAAGAGGCTGCTAGTGCTGGGAGACTGTCTTTACGATCTCCCAGTTTGACCACTAGCTTTAACTCTGGGTGTTCCGTCCTTAGGCTCTTCAATGACTCAGGAGGCTAATAATTCTGCCCCAGACAGTGGTAAAACCTCTAGGACCTAAAATAATGTGCGCTTTTTCTCCCTTTACAGCTTTAACATACTCTCTTTAATATATTTTCTCAATATTGGAATGCAGCCTGCTTACCATCAGCCCAAATTATACCCTTTGAGTAGAAGAACCATCACACAAAACGGCATGCAGCACGGAAGGGGATGTGTTAGGGCCTGTGAGTCTGACTGACTCTTAAAACTGGGGGGTGAGCGTTGGCAAAGGAAAACTGAAGCAAGGCATGTGGAACACACAACAGAGGGATGTAAACATATAAAGAGCAAAATAACAAGAAACAGAGAGATAAATCTTTTGCAAATGGGAAGGAGATGGGGGAGGGGATATAAAAAATTAAGACGTGTTGTGTATATGTACCAACTACCCACAATGAATGTAACCATTATGTATTGCAAATACATACTAATAAAAATTTAAAAATTATAAAGTATAGAAACCAATTCTATTATCTCTGGTGTGTTTGCCAGCTGATGTTTCACCATTTGCTATTAAAACTAGGCTACTAAAACTAGTTGGTGTTTTGGAGATCTGGGCTTCCAGTGATGGTGTGAGAGAATGAGACGCCTTTTCAAGTGAAGATGGAAAAGTTACTTGGTGTGTTCTGCCCTTGTAAAGGGGCAGGGGGTGGGTAATGCATTTAATAGATGTCAAACCTATTTCAGTCAGTCTTAAGCCGTCCTCTAAACCTCAAAGGCAGATGTTGAGATACCAGAGTACCTTCAAGAAGTCACCTTGCTGAGCGCTTGGTCCACCAGACAGTCTCTGGTCTCTGGTTTTTGCTGGACCCTAAACAGCACACCGTCACTCAGGTGTTGGAATGTTTCTTCTTATCATTATTTTTTAAATAGGCTGAATAGAAGCTGAGTAGAGATGACGCTGGGGAGGTACAACTTCCTTTCAGCTGGCAGTTTGGCAGCCCCCACAACGGACCTCAATTGTTTTCCTTTGCTAAGATATCTTCTCCAATAAAAAAGTAACAGAGAGAAGCAGAGTTTTATTTCTTTTCCACCTTCTCAATCAATTATGTTATAAAGAGCGCTTGATTCAGAACCATCGTCATTCACTCACTAAACTCTACATGTAGCCCAATCGCTCAGGTGGAGTGTGTGATGGCTAACAGGTGACACCCTGGGCTTGTCCCCCCCACAGCCACAGCGGGACGGGACCTTCATGAAGCCGGCAGCACAGGCGTGAGAGGCACGGCACAGCGCAGCGCAGGGGAGCGAGCAGCCTGCTGCAGCTGGGCTGGGGGCTCTGTTTCCCACTCCCTCATTTAAACCTTATGAAAACCCTCAGAGGTAGGGATCATGGTCACTGTTTTGTAGAGGTACAAGTTAAGTGGCTATTCAAGGACATGAACTTAGCAAGTGAAAAATTCAGGAAAACTGGAACCAGGCCTGGCTCAAGCCCAATCTCACAGACTGTCTGCGAGAAGTCATTGGGAATCTCTGGGATATTTTGCTCTGTCTAGGCTGACTGGCCGTGCGCTCCAGGGCACTCTTCTGAATACATTAATGGCACTGTTTGGGGCCGCCTTCCCTTCATCAAAGGGGAATAGAATATATACGTACAAGTTCATTATCAGAGTTTTATGTTCTCTGGATCCTGGCTGGATGCAAACTCGCTTTGTTTTCTAATTAGGTCCCCTCCAGCCAGCTGCAGGTCAACAGCCTGATGGGCGGCACAGAAGTATGATTTCTAAAAGCCACACACAGTGCCGTTTGAGAAGTGGGGGGAGCGCTGGCATCCCAGTGGAACACGCTATGGATGATGCAAACAGGCACGCTTGGTCCACGCTCACATCTGCCTCAGCCCTGGGTCCCTGCGCCCCAGCCGCAGTCGTGGTCATTCCTTCATCCCGGGAAGAATGGTGGTTCGGGACTGGTTTCTGCCTTTCGTAAAAATCACGTTTATTGAGATACAATTTACATACAATAAAACTCACTCCATTTTAAGAGTTTGCTGAGTTTACAAAGGTGTGTACTTGTACAGCCACCGCCACAATCAAGACACAGATTTCCACCACCCCAAGACGTTTTCTCAAACCCCTTTCCGGTCAATCCTCTTCCTGGACCCCAGGCAACCTCTGATTTGATTTGTTCTTTCAGCTTTGCTGTTTCCTAAAGGACACATAAATGAAACAGTGACCTTTTATGGCTGGCTTCTTTCAATTAGTGTTACGGTTTGGATCTGAAAGGTCCCTCAAAGTGCCACGTGTTTGGAAGGTGACTGGGTCATGGCGAGGACATAACTGACTTGGTGTTAAGATGGAGAGTCTGTTCAGAAGAGGCGGGGCAGTGGGGTGTGACCCCGCAAGGTGCATCTCTCCCCCTGGCTCATCCCTTCTCTCTCTGCTTCCTGGGAGCCCAGCTCTCCCACCAGCCCTTTCTGTGCTGGAGCTGGCCAACTACGGACTAAAACTGAGTCAAAATAAACTTCTCTTCCTCTAAGTTGTGAGCGTGAAGTATTTTCCCTCAGCAATGAGGAAAATGACTAAGATACTCAACATAATGCTTTTGAGATCCACCCATTTTTGTTAATTTATGAAAGCCTTACTTTTTATTATTACATAGTATTCCACTATATGGAAGTAACACAATTTATCCATCGAGCAATGTCTAATTTTTTGGTAATATGAATAAAACTGTTGTAAACATTTGTATACAGACCTGTGTCTACATAAATTCCATTTCTCTTAGGGAAAACCTAGGAGCATAACAGCTGTGTGTGCTATTTAAACGTGCGGTGTATGTTATTTGTGTGTGCTTGTGATACATACTGAATATACTCGTTGTGGGGTGCTGGTGCACATACGTATCACACTGTGATCCTTCTTACCTCCTCTCCTCCCCCCATCTCTTCCCACGCCCAGGTCCCCTTGTTTAACTTTTTTATAAAGCGTCATATTACCTTCCAAAGACGTTACGCCATCTTGCATTCCCATCAGGCACGTAAGGGCTGGTTGACATTCAGTAGATAACCCCAGATAATGACTGCTCTTCTTAGGTAAGCCAATCGGTAGAATCTTCTGCAGCTCCACAAGGGCAGATGCACGGTAAATGCATGGACTCAATGTGCAAAGCACTTCTAGCTTTGATAGGTACCCCCAAAACATCAGGCTGTGCAAAGGGGGGTTCCCTATAGGGTGCTACCACAGAGACCCTCATCATGTGTTCTATGAGATTCCAAAGGCTCAACGCCTCCCGTGCAACACACATCCTTGCGGTTTACACATTCTCTTTCTTTATAATGTGTGCACACATGCGTGTGTGTAAATAAATACAGAAAGCGAGAGAGACACAGAGAAACAGAACAGACTCCGCTTTTTGCAGAGCTCACGGCCCACTACGTCCCTCTTCGCTGACGTGCAGACGCGCAGGACACGCGTTTTGCCTGGGGCGAGAAGAAAGGCAGCGTGTCAGGGCCAGCGCAGCGTATGGCGGCATTTGTGTCACTATTTCAGCTACAATTCTCATTTTATTCAGGGAAATCTTTCCTGGATCTAGAGCTCTCCTATGGGCTAGTATGTCAAAGGTGGGCGGGCTGGCGGGTTGTAGGTGTGCGTACAAGGGAGAGGTGAGAGAGGCACGGTGGGTCTGCTGACGGTCACCTGAGCTCCGACTAAGGCGACGGCATGGTTCATCGTGGGCACTGCTTGGATCCCGCCCTGCCTCCACCCCTTGCAAGCTAATTATCCGACCACTGTGAGCGCCCACCTGTTGCTGTCTGAAAACTGACCTCACTGGGAAGAGCTGGAGCAAGCTGCCTATCTGGTCATGCACATCTCTCTGTCCCTTCACCCGCTCCATGAAGCAGGCTGCTGCTTCCCTAGTTCCTTCTGCCCCAGTCATCCATCTCTCTGCAGAGAAGCAGCTAGTGAGAAAGAGAAAGGAGTTTGGGTTCCAGCGTGGCCCTCGAGATGATGCTACTGGAAGTGGCCTGACTCTGCTCACGTTGCTCCTCAAGGTATCCTTCGAGGACCAGGACCCAGAGCATCCCACGGGAGAAACGAGAATGCACAATCCCGGCTACATTCAACACCCACTGAATCCGATTCTGTGTCTCTACAGGAGACCCAGGGGACTCGGATTACAGTTTCAGAAGTGCTGGGCAGGGACATAAATCACGAAGAGTTTTCCTTTATGCAGTTAAAGAGCTGGTTTAAGGGTATGAAATGGCCAGGCGGATCTGGATAAAACTGTGTGGGAAAGCAGAGCCAGCCCCTAGTGACCTTCATCTCTGATCCCCGTGCCCTGGAAACACCCTTGCGCACTGAGTCAGGGTTGCTCTTTGTGCAAGCTGGTGCGTAGGAGTGAGTGTGAGACTGTGACGCGAGGTTGAAAGAGACAATGCAACTTTCTCCTGGCCTCTGCCCATTGGCTCACTTGTTCCTCCTCTGAAGGAACGTGGCTGAGAGGCACGCATGGGAATGGACGGTGGCCTCCACTAGCACCACCCCAAATTGCAGCCCTCAGTGAGCCGAATGGTCAGCCAATGCTGCGGCCGCAGACGGGCTCTCAGAGGACAGCAGCTGCAGCCAGCTCCCGAAGTGCAGCCTCACCAGAGACCTCCAAGCAGAACCGCCTACTAAGCCACTCTGCACTAGTATAAGGACAGAGTTGAATCTCAAACGGGGATCTCCCAGCTGATAGTCATTTCCCTTGGTCACATTACCTTTTCAGTGTTCTCAAGTTACTATTCCGTGAAAGAATAACCACAGTTCATCAAATGTTTGACTCTTCTTGAATATATATGCACCATGACAGAAAAAAAGCCAGGCGTGGTGGCACACACCTCTAACCCCAGCCTCTGAGAGGCTGAGGCAGAAGGATCACCAGTTTGAGTCCAGCTTGGACAGCTCAGCAACTCAAACAAACCGAAAAAGGGCTGGGGATGTAGCTCAGAGTGAAGGGGCCCTGACCTCAAATCCTAGAACTGCAACAACAACAACAACAACAACAACAACAACAGAAGACTAGAAATTTTTTAAAAATCTCAAACTCAGACATCATCAGTTTTAAAATGCACACTAATGTCAGAGATACAAAAGTGGGAAGATGAGCACTTGAAAATCAAAACATACAGTTATGACACTTGTTCTGCCTACGGCCCTGGGCTGTTGTAAGGACCAGTGCAATCACAGAAGAGGGGGCCCTGCAAGGCACTGGCGGGCAGCACCCTCAAGTACCACAGCTTGAGAAAGGGCAAGAGTGTTATGACTGTCCAGGCCAGCTAATTAAACTGACTTTCCTGGGATTCTGCATCTCACTTTTAATGCTTTTGGCTCAGGCTCCCATCAGAGTCTATCCTCCAAATGACAGCTACAAAGCCCAGTTGAAAAGAAAAAGTAGCCAAGGAGCATTTACACTAATGCTCCTTAAACTTGTATAGTATAAGAAACAACTTGGTACATTCGTTAAATCTACAAGGAGACCCCCACCCCTACCTAGAGACTTTGATTCAGTAAGTCTGGGGAGGACACCAGAATTTGCATTTTAACAAGAGCCCTTCACGGTTCTTATGAAATACAAGTTTTAAATAACTGACCGAGGGCTTCGGTTGTAGCTCAATGGTAGAGCACCTGCCTAGCATGCATGAGGCCCTGGGTTTGATCCCCAATACTACAAAGATAGATAGAGAGACAAACAGACAGACAGGCAGAGATTGATCTAGGAAACATAATGTCCATACAGTTACTGACACATTTTCTTGCATCAAATCATCATAGAAAATCACATACCCGGATTGTCTTAGCTACACTGCCAATATAAAAACGCCTTTAACTAAGTGCAAAATTTTACTAAAGTTTATACTGGGTGTGATGGTGCACGCTTGCAATCTCAGCACTCAGGAGGCTGAGGCAAGAGGAGAGCCACGAGTTAGAGGCCAGCCTGGGGTACATAGTGAGTTCAAGGCCAGCCTGGACTACATAGTGAGACGCGGCTTCAAAAAAAAAGATATTTACTTAAGTTCAGTGCTACACAACTTATCTTACCAAGGAGAGTGGTCCACCAGCTGGAAAACTTACTGAGGTTATCGCAAATTACAGTATTCAACACCCAAAGTATAAATATCTGCATAATAACTGCATTAAACATATATCTCCCAACTAGCTGACTTGTTTCCTTTCAATCAGTCAATAAAAGTTGTCCGGCAACATTTTTTTTTTTTTTTTTTTTTGCTCACACTACCAGAAATCTTCCATCTAAAATGTTGCCCATAACAGAAGCATCACATTAGCTATCCAGGTAGGTCTGACAAAACCAAAGTGCTGCTCCACAGACATCCTCAGGAAGGTTTGGGCTTCGTCCTGTCATTTCATGGTCCCAGTTTGCCAAGTCTTTTCTTAAGACTTTCTTTTTAGAGGCAGGCAAGGAACAAATTTTAAAATCAATGATGGTAGTTTTCCTTTGTTTCTAATCACATTTAAACTAAACAACCACATTCCAATTTCCAACAACTCTTTTTAGGCTGCTTGGGGTGTCTCCTACCATGTTTTACCCCTTGGCCAGTGGGGAAAACACCACAGAAATGCCAATCCTGCCTCAGCAAAGAGATCTGTGTCCCACTGAGCCCAAAGAGGTGACAGAATAAATTTAAAGAAAAAAATGAGAACAGCCCCTCAGAAGGCTCTACATGTTTCTGAAGGATGGCATAGTTTGCTGGTGATCTGACCCAACTACGGAAGCCCATGCAGGCCACTAACATCTTCCTCTGCAAAAGGAGCAAAAACAGAACAAAACAAAACAATCCCCCCTCCACTTTTAAACATCTCACTCGTGTGCCTTCAATTGTGCAAGAGACATTCATCCTTGACATGAACTTCTAAATATCCCGCAAACAAGAATGAAGTTGCAAGAACCCCGCTGTGGAAAGGTCACTTTCTGACAGATGGTAGACAAGCAGCCTACTTTTCCTCAGCCTCACAGGCCAAGGAGATGCCATGCGGGGATTTCCATAATCAACCTTCAGACCTGCCCTGGAGATCTGGGTACACGCAGATTGTAAAAGCACGGGACTAGCTGTCAACACTTTAGAGTGGGAAGCAGTGTTATGCACTCAGTATTTTCGATGTCTACAAACTTTTTTATAGCAGCCTGGCCACCCCGGCTAACTCTACCTCTGCCTTCTGGTGGTAGCCCTTTTCCTCCAGGCGGCCCTCCAGACTCCTCTTCTTTCCATGAATCGTCTGTGTTCCCCTGACACTCACAGCACAGCTGCCTCACGTTATTCTCTGCTGCTCACCTCACTGCTGGAGGTCATTGACTTCAGTCCATTTACCTTTGAGCCACAAGACCCAGCATACTGCCTGGTATGTACAAAGCTCTCTATCTGTTTCAATGACTGAATCTAAATCTAATACAGATAGTAAAACTGGGGCTACCGACCACTCCCCTCCTTTCACCTGAAAGTGGGTAATGCCCCAGGGCCATGCCCCAACCTTTGTCCTCAGGTCTCCTACCAGGAGGACGTAGAGACAAGACGTATACATCCTTCTGCATGACCTACAGTAACCTTTATTCACTTGGAGATCATGGAAGGTTCATGCATATGGACTGCATCTCATGCATCATCATTACAGAGTGCACTGTGGGAAGGACGTGTGTGGTAGATACAGCGGACGTGACTGGGCACCCTGTCAATCTCATTGTCAATCACTCTCTGTGAGAGCCAATGGAAGGGGCCCTAGACATGGCACAATATTTTAAATTCTTAAACCCACTGCCTTCGGCACTCCTGCCATTTTTCCTATCGCAGGCAGGAGCCCACTCACTCTAGGCATATCGTTGCCTGATTAAATTTGGCTGATCTTCCCTCTCTTTCCAGGCTGCACCCAATTCTTTGTCGCACCCGAGAACATAAATACTCATCTGCACCCAGGTAACAAATCTAGTCCAGTGACTCTGAGGTACTCTGTTGCTCTGATTCAAACTCAGCTGGGATACAGATAAGGCTTGAGGAAGTGAAGCGATTTTTTTCCTAATTACAAAATTTAAATGACAAAAATCCAAATCCACTCAGCACTGATGTGCCGCCTTTCCATTTGCCCTCCTCTTTGCATGGGCCGTTCCCTCTGCAGAGTGCTGTCTGCTAGAAACTCCTCTCCAACCCTCCCAACTTTACCCCACCACAGCCTTCATTTCCCCAGCAGGAATCAGGTCCTCAGAGAAGCCTTCCACCTGGAGCCAACTCCCATTGCTGTCTGCTCCTACTGCCTCTTAGAACCACGGCCTTCCTCTTTGGAAAACTGATCCCAACCTGCATGCATTCAAAAATGAAACTATTTTATTAAAGTCTATTTTTCTCACTAAACTACAAACTCCCAGAGAGTAGAAACTCTTATCTTTATTATTATCACTCACTGCTACAGTCCTATCGCCTGGTACAGGAAGCCTCTCTCAATTTTTATTGAATAAATCATTTAGGATATAGAGAGCAGGTCCGTGGTACAAATGATCCTTCTTATGCACAGCACAGATAAAATAAAACTGGCAAGTCATTCCTGTGCATTAAGATTTATTTTATGAGGAACACAGAGCCGGTTTTGAGACTCAGGAATTTAGACTAAGTCTAGGACAAACCTGACAGCCTGTCTGTTAGAGAGTTCACAACATGCAAGAGCCAGCTACTTCATCATGAGAGCAAAAAAACCAGGAACATCCATGTGGGGCTACAGAATTCCTTTCCCAAGGCAGACTGAAATGTTTATTGTATTGTGTAGCCAATTAGTTTCTACTCCAGGTGCACATATTTTAGAGAACTGCTTACAATATTAGATTTGACCGTGAATCTTCAAAAAGCTTCTTAAAAGCACACAACACTTGTGGATCTTACTCCCCTGAACTTGGGAGAAAAAGCGAGGTCATGTCTCTGACTCCAGGCCACTTAACAGATTGCAGAAAGAAAATAATGACAATTGGATGTAATTTTTAAGAACATTTCAACAGTCTGTTGTATCTAAAACTGTTTAGACATCAGGAATCATTTCTAGTCCAAACTGTGAAATTAAAGTATAGAAATAAACGGATCCTTTCTTATTATCTGTTGCTGCACTCCATCTGTTTAAATATAACAAAGCCATTTAACCGCTAGCCTTGATCCTACAACTCCTGGTGAGAAATCCAGCCTCTTTTGGGAGATCAAAAGCACTGATAAAAAGCCTTCCTTCAGCCGAAAAGCTTTTGATTGCAGGATGTCACTATTTTGAGGATGCTCTCTCAACACATTCCCAGGGAAGTACCCATCACAGCCTCCCTTCTCGGAGCTTGAATAAAATGTACCACCTTTACTGGGGCATCTCCAAGATGTTTGAATTTGGCGATAGTGAGGACAGAGCATATGGTTTTATGCCCTGATTTGTCTTGGAGTGAATAGAATTAGGTTATAAATCAAGAGATCTAATTATAAACATACATAGCTCAATTTCTCCCTGGACTTCAGTTTCCTCTAACATTATATAAGGGACATCATTTAAAGTCCCCTTCATTGATTATAGCATTCTGTGACTCTAACTGATTCCATGTAATACAAAACAACAGTATCAGGGATCATTTCTGAATGGCAGAGAAAGAATCCAGTGTTTTTGGGTGTTCACTCCACCACGGTTATAGAGACCAAGGGCTCTCTGCTCCCACCCCCAAGCTGCTGTTCACAGAGATCTCTGGCATCCAAACACAATCGGGGTGCATCCAAACACAATCAATTGCATTCTCCCAAAATTTCTATGTCCAAGCCCTAACCCCCAGTGCTTCAGAATGCAACTATATTTGGAGCTAAGGCCTTTCAAAGACATGATTAAAGTGGGGCTGTTGGGTGGGCCCTACTCTGGTCTGAATGGTGATCTTGTAAGAGGAAATCTGGACGCAGAGAGAGACCCAGCCAGGGGTGCCGGCTCAGAGGAAAGACCATGGGAAGACGGTGCAGAGGCCATCTGCAAAGCAGGGAGAGGCCTTAGGAGAAGCCAACCTTGCCAACGCCTTGACTGAAGACTTCTGGCCCCTGGAACTATGATAAACAAATTTCTGTCATTTAAGCCATGTCGTCTGTGGTATTTTATTACGGCAGTCTGAGCAACTAACACAATACTGGACAGAGTTACCTAGTTAGACAAGAACTTGAAACAGTCATCTTGTCCACGCCTCTCCTCTCCCTCATTTTTTTTTTTTCCTCTCCCTCGTGATTCTGAAGCAGGAATGCAACCTGCCCAAGGCAACACAGTTATGTAACACCAGCGAGGTGCCAGCACAAATCTCATAAGGGAAATAGGTCCCCGCAGCCACCTGCCCTTTTTCCTTTAAATCAAATGCAGGTTGTAGCCAGGCATGGTAGTGCACGCCTGTAATCCCAGCACTCTGAGAGGCTGAGGCAGGAGGATTGAGAATTTGAGCCCAGCCCAGGTAACTCAGTGACTTAGAGAGACCCTGTTTCAAGACAAAAGAATTAGAAGAGTTGGAGATAAAGCTCAGTAGAAAGGCCCTGAGTTCAATCCCCTGTTCTACATAAATAAATCAATAAGTAAATAAATAAAATTTTTAAAATGCAGATCATACAATAAAACACTGAAACAGCTGCCATAGATAGCCTAACAGCAAACACCAAAGATCACACCCACCATAGTTATAATGCTTGAAGAATCCACTTTAGTGAGGATTGTGGCATTGCACTAAAGAACTACAAACACATTCAAAACATGCCTTGTGGAACCCAAAACTCTAAATCCATAAACCAGAGATCTAACAGGACTTATTCCTTCACTCCAGATGGACAACAGGTTTCCTCCCTTGAGTGTGCTCCATGGCTACTTACTCTCCTGAGTCTTTCCCTTCCCAGGGGGCTTTCTGGAGTCTGCATACACGGAGAGACACGCACACACAAACATGCGTGTTTTGAAGGAGAACACCAAACAGTATCAACGCTGGCACTGCAATCTGTCCCCATTCTTGGCTCTGGTCACACTCCAGTTTCTGTGACACCTGCTCTTTGCTGAGCAAAGATGGGGCTAGAGGGAGGAGTCGGGAGCAGAAGCTACCATCCCCACACACACACACCCTGACACGGCACATTGAGATGAGCCTTGAAAACAAACTAAGATTCCATTACCCTGCAGCTAATCTGGCTTATCAGAGCTGAATTATGAAAAAAGGAAAAAGGTTCTACTTCGGTGGCTCCCAAATATCTCCTGGGTACGGTGGCTCTGTCTGTATCTGAATCACCTCAAGAATGTTTTTTAATATAAATCCCAAAACCCCATGCTAGGGTGTTCTATTATGTGAGTCTGGGATGAGGTTTTGGACTCCATGGTTTTTAACAATCCCCAAGTGATTATCTAATTTGGGAAACACTCAAACCTGCTGTAATTCTTCAGAGATGAAAGAAAACAACAGAGAAGTAGCTGCTGTCCACAAATCACAGTTTCTGTCTTTCATTCTTTATCACTGACTGTCAGAAACCTCAGAAACCTAGTGCTCTTTGAAGTACTATTCATCTACTTCTGTATTAGCTATCTGATATGACAACTTGTTAACAATAAACAAGCTTATCTTTCTGTTTCTGTTGGGAATTTGGAGGGTCTGCTAGGGGGAACTCAGTGTTTCCAGCTCGCCATCTCTCATGGGCTCCGCTTCCTTCTTTGTCTGCAGCTGCCATCTTTGGAACGCTTGACGGGGGCAGAAAAATCCACTTACAAATCGTTGAGCAAAGATGGCTCCTCACTGACTTCTGGCAGAGGCCTGAGCTCTTAACATGTGGGCTTCTCCACTGGACACCCCGAGTATCTGCAGGACAGCAGCTGTCTCCCCTAGAGGAAGTGAGCCAAGAAGAGCAAGGTGCCTGCTCGGATCTAGTCTTCAGACTTGCACACTGTCACTTCCAGTTTTTCTGTTCCTTAGAACATGTCACTGAGTCCAACTCACATTCAAGAAGAATATGCTCCATCTTTTAAAGGCGTGTCCAAGAATTTGTGGGAGATATTTGAAATTATCATAATTTCCAATGTGTCTGTCACATGCCAAGAATAAAGGAGAGATCAGATATTAACACACACACACACGGCTGTCACCCTGCCTCATGGAATCTGTGACAGTAGCAGGAGTATCAGAAAGAGCCGGGGTAGCTAATATATTGTTCTCTTTTCAGGAGGTCAGGAATGTCCAGGTAGGGCAAGGCAGGGGCACATCAGTACGGAATTTAGATGTCAAAAAGGGGATTTAGCTCAAGTCACAGAGTTCTTGCCTAGTAAGCGCAAGGCCCTGAGGAGTTTGATCCCCAGCACCCAAAAAAAAAGTACTCGATTGCTAAAAAGGCTTGGGTTTGAGACCTTAGTTTCCTATTTTGATATTAACTACCTAGTACCTTCCACCTTCACAAAAGAGAATTACTTCTGACCTCATGGTAGTAAGGAGATGGGGCAGGTGAGACACGGATTTTTGTAAGGGCCAAAGAAGATAAAATCTATGATAGTGCTGGACAAGTAACTAGATACTATACACTAGTATGATTACTAGCGTGCCTACTGCCACTAAGGGAACACATAGCAGACGGTGAAGAGGCCAATACGTTCCGTATTTCAATGCTTTACCCTCTCTGGGTCTGTGTACCTTCTTCTAGGTTTAGGCAGCTCTTTGTTACTCCCTCACAAAATTCTACCTATAGAACAGGCATCTCCCTGCTTCGAACTGTATTTTCTTTCTGATAGACCCAGCCTGTCTTTGGTGTTCACAGCACTTAGGACGGGAAGGGCCCTGTGAGAGGTCCCCGACCAGCTGCCCAAAGCTGCCTGGTCAAGTTACTCCTCTCAGTGACTTCCAGATGCTCACTGAATTTTTAAGCATCCCTCTATATTGAAAGAAAAAGTGAAAAGGAATTGCAACTATGGAAGGTTCTAGAACCACTTTGTGCTTCTAGGTACATCTATACATAGGTATTTAAGTATTACTGATATAGGCACGAGTACAGATACATGCAAAAATTCTAGTGTTACAGAAGAGCATCCTCAGAGTTCTGAAGAAAAGAATGAAGTGGCTGCTCAAGAAAATGTCAGTCTTCACAGAAAACAACCTCATGAACCACCTAGGAACATATCTGAGAAAATCCATTCTCAATTCTGTTCCAAATCCCTTTCCAATCTCCTCTGCCCTAGTATGTTTGGACTCTTTTTTAATGAGATTCAAGAAATTCTAAGAATTTCGCCTGTTTAAGTGAGTTTTAAGGAAACTCATCATCCTGAGGCATCCAACATGAAACCACTCCATGGCCATTGCAAGTGAAAGCTACACAGTACCAAGCATATCCATGCAGGGACAAGCCCCGAGCTTGCAAACAATATTCTCTAATCCTCCAACCACAGGGGCGGGCTGGGGCTGGTGGACAGGACACTCTCAAACAAAAAATATTTCCCCCCAAATATATCTTTAATCAATAAGTAAAAGATCCAGAAAGGATGTCTCAAAGAGTAAGTCTCAAAGTCCCCTGCAGACATGAAAGATGATGATGAGAGGGGACACAAAAGCTCAGGGTGTTCAAGGGTTAGAAGGCCACCTGCGGGTCCCCTTTTCACTCAGCAGAAAGGGAGAATGACTGAAATTAGAAACAGGTCTGCGTTCTACGTTTTCAAAGCCAAATAAAGGGGCCAGAATTTTGTTCAAAAGGAAAAAGAAAATCAAAGCTCTTACTGAATTCAACTAGCATAACTTTGTGCTCAGGGGTAAAGCAAGGACTATACTTTTTTTCCTTTTCTTTCTGTTTCCTAGAGCCGCCCTCTGAAGCTAAGTATCTGGAACAGTTCGTTGGGAAGTGTTCTAGTTTAGATGACATCCGAGTCCCACCAAGCATAGAAAACCATAGCCTGGTCACAAGAGCCTTGCTTATTTGAGGCAGCTGAACAAGGTCCTGAGATAGGAAGTTTCTTGTGGCGAGAGGGGACAAGTTGAATCTGCCTGGACAGCCAACTAAGAAAAACCCTGCGACCTGTGATGCACATATTCATCTCTAAGCTTCCTGGTCCCAGCAGGATAGCAAATCAGACGTTCGCACAGGAAACTGCGGAATAAGGCGGCCAGGAATCTGAGGGTTTAGTTGGTTAGAACAACTCCTTAGGGACTTTTTCTATTTGGCATTCTTATATACAGACACTTCTTTGCACTCATTACATGCTACCAAGCTGTTCCTCTAAATTATCACAAAGCTGAGAGAGAGAGAGCAAAGCAGGTTTTGAAAATATTTCACAAACATTGAAATCAGTGTGCCACTTGTGCCCTGGAAAGAAAGTAGGTTTTAGATCTGATAAAGCTAAAAGTAAATTCATATTTTGTTGCATAATGGCAGAATGACTTGGATAACCAACACTTCTGGGCCTTAGCTTCTCTCACTGGGGTTGGGGGGGAGAGAGGGGAGGGACAGAGATGAACAGATTACTGTAAAAAGAAAATAAGCATGGCCATGAAAATCACTCTGTATGAAATAAGCCACAGCAGTAACACCACTTTGATTTCCAATAGTACCCAGGCTCTCGGAAAACAGAATAGATGGAACGCATGTGAAAAGCCAACGCAGGTGCAGCCACCAGCCTCCACGGTAACCCCCAGTGACCTCCTCTTCTAGCATTCACACCCTTGAGTAGTCAGTCCCATTCCATAGCATATCAGGGTGGGACAGTGTAACAAACAAGAGTCAAGATTTTCACTGGCAAGATTTGGTTGAAACAGCCACTGAAGCTTCTGTCTTAATCTTCTGTCTGTCTGTCTCTCCCATCCCTCCCACTTTGGAAAAGCCAGACGCCATGTCTGTTGAGCAACCGCTGTAGAGGACCAAGAGGAGAGAACTGGAGTTTCGGCCCTGAGCAACACGCCTAGGCTTAGGCATGGTTGAGCCACCGGAAGACGACAGCAGACCCAGTGGACAGCCTGCCTGTGACCCCATCAACAACCTGAGCCGGAACCACCAGCTCAGCCATGCCCAGATTCCTGGGCCTCAGCAACCATGAGAGATAATACACGGGGCTGATCAAAACACACGGTGACAGAATAAATTAAAAAATGTAAGACACTCTGCCGTGAAGCCCCCCAAAATACTCCCCTGTCCAAACACACTTAACCCATCATTCTTGTTACTTTCTGAAGCAGTTCTGGAAGTCTTTTTTCCTGAGTGTATTTACAACGTGTGATCAAAAACACAGTGAATGCTGCCGCCAAATGCCTTCCAACAGAAATGCAGGCTCAGGGAAAAAGAAAAAAAAATGACAGTGTGTCTTAATCCATCTTATTCACCAGCTCTGGCATCATACAACTTCTGGATCTTCCCCAAAGTTAAAATGATCCTGAGAGGTAAATATTTTGAACTGATTCTGGACATCAGGTAGCCACAATAGCACCACTAAGGAGCACGAGTTCCAGCTGGGATCCAGGCCGAGATCGCAAGTTCAAGCCCGGCCTGTATAACTTAAGGACTTGGGGAGACCCTGTCTCAAAATATAAAATAAAAAGGGCAGGGATGTAGCTCAGTGGAGACAAAAGTAGGAATGAAGAAAGAAGAGAAGGAAAGCATTCCTGTGCCTCCCACGGCTGCCTGTCAGAGCTCGAGTTTCTGAACACTCACCCGGCCATTCAATCTGCATGCACATTTCGTCACAAGCTTGCGGAGAAAGCTACCTCGAGACGCATTTTTCAGTCAAAGTCCCACCATTCATGCATATAACATGCTGCCCTGGTACGTGACACACTACACTACAATATTAACATCATAAATCTCATGGATGTAACAGACACAAAATTATAGCAAATGTGGAAGATTCGCTTCATCTTAAATCGCCTCAACCGCAATGAACTGACTCCACATTACACTGTTAGCTTTCATAAAAACAAAGTCAAAGAGCAATAATAATAAAGAGGACACAGTATGGCAGTAACATGAAGAAGATTCAGGGAACAATCCTTTACCTAATGACAGGTCTGAGGAGGAAAGCACTGAGTAACAATATTAGTAATATCAATCTCATCAACTCATCCTATGCAACGAGAGAAAGAAACCAGCAAACCATCAGTGGAGATTCAAAGAACAGCTCAGTCCTGGGGTCTCTGGGTTCTCTGGGATGTGGAAACTGGCCAGTTACTTAGAGGCTGTAGAATCTGCAGCTCTTATTAAAGGCAACTGGCGTCACTCTACTAAGACTTTGGCAGGAAAAGTGACACAAGGGTCCAGGCCTTCGGCACACTGTCTCTGACTTACGGAAGGCTTACGGGACTAGAAGAGAAGCAACGTGCCATTGGGGTGAAGGGAGCATATTTGGCTTTTCCCTCCTACTCTCAGACGGGCAGAGCAGTCTGGTTTAGCGTGAGGGGAGGTCCTTTAGCCTACACTCATTTTACGGCGAGGGAGCCTGATGCTGAGGAAGTTAAAGCTACTGGCCTAGGTGACACAGCCAGGAGATTTGATCAAGACTAGCACCTAGCTTTAGTGAGAGAGTAATACGATTCAACCCAGGAGAGAGTCAATCATGCACATACATAGCTTGCTAAAGGACTGTCTGTCACTTAGTCCACTCGGTGGACTACAAAAGAAACCAAGTGAAAGAAAGCACCCTCCTGTCTTCGACATGTCCCGGTAGAATGCTGCTCAGCCACACTTCCAGTGGGAGAAAGGCGCTATGCTTCACTCTGTTGTGATCAGAAAAGAGACCATCATCACAGTTCTGCCAACAGCACACTGTGTTGGGACCACAGGGAAGCTAAGCATCCTTCTCGGTTCAAAAGCAAGGGAGCTAGGGACATTTGCTCATGAAAATTGGACAGGATAAATTCACAGAAATATAAACATCTCTCTATTTGAGAAACAGTGGTGCCTGCCAAAGGAAGTGTATACAGTTTGTACACATCAACAAGAAAGCCGGGTTGGCAAAGAAAGAGCCGCTCCTCCTGCTCCCCACCTCCTCGAAGCTGTAACAGAAAACCTGCATCCACGACCTGGCTTTGCCTTTCTCCAGGCGCGGGACCTGGAGAAAGACCTCACCTCCCGAGCGGTGGCTTCGCCATGCCCTCTTCCGTGCCCACGTGTCAGGAGCCTCCATACAGCTCCCAGCCTGGGATGGCGAGCAGCCCTGGTCACCCACCAAGCATGGGGGACAAGGAGCCTCCTGGAACTTGGATTTGCACGCTAAGTCCCCCGCTGTGACGCAGGCCACAGCTCCTGTCCTCCAGGCTCTGGCGCTGGCACCCTCCTCTCCTACCGCGCTGGCTTCACCGGTTGATTATGAAACACGCTGTTGTCATCAGGGTTTGCTTTGCACTCGACTCTGTTTTTTCTGTTTCTGCCTCCTTGGCCAGAAACCTATCCTGAACACCCAAATGGCCCCAGGGGGACATCCAAGGGGACATCCAAAGGCACCCAGGTCCTCTCAGTTACCTTGTCCCTGCCTCTGTGGTGGTGGAGCCTGGATATACAGTAGCCACGGACAGGATTTATTTTCAACCTTTTTGAAGGGAACGAGTTTAGCTTTTGTTGCCCTGAATGCTAGTAATGCTCATGTGAATTGAATCTCCCTATCTCATCTCATCTCACCTCCCCACTGTGGTACAGTCATTTCGGAGGCCTGGGTGCCCTTTCCTGAGATCCCTGCCCACCTCCAGCTCCCCTTTGCTGCCCTTCCACAGACTGATGAGTTACTCAGAAGATATGCCTGATGGTGCCAAAACTTAGAATGCAACTCCCAAATCACTACCTGCTTCCACTTACAAGCACATTGCCCCTGACAGCAATCTCCTCTGGCTAACAGAGAGAGTGGAAGACCCTGAGAGAGATTAGGAATGCGCTGCCCACTCCAGCAGGGGGTGAAATGGCTCCACACCCTTCCCCCAACACGACCCCTTCTCTACATTAACTCCTAGGAACTGATCCCAGACGGTTCCTGCACAAGGACACCCTTCACACACAACCATATTTCACCTGCAAAAGAGAACCGAATAGGAAAGAGCCCCCCTTTGATGTGCAGGAGAAAGTCCACTTTCGAGGCTCCATCTCTCAGCGAGGCGGTTGGCAGCCTCTCTCCCTTTCTTCCTCCAAAGGAAGGCCAAAGAGATTAAAGCTCTGCCCCTTTCATTGCCACTTGGAACTTTCACAACTGGTGATTAGCAGCTTCTTAAACAAGAGTGATCCTCCACTCACTATAGATTTGGCTAAGTAAATTTGATTCACATTTCAAAGAAACATGTATTCATTGTCCCATGTCCTTGGGAAACTCGGAAGCCGCACACTAAGTGATGAAGAAACCTAATGAATAGTAAAAGAAAGATTACAGGGTGACCAGCACACAGTCTTCAAATGACATAATTTACTGAGTGAGGGGTTTTTCCCCATGTAATTAAGAGCCAGGGAAAAAGTAACTCTAAATACTTTCATTGGTACAAGTCACAGGAAGAAAAATATTCCATTCTTAACTCAGGCAACTGCCTTTGCATCCAAAAATGTTCTCACTGCACCGTACAGTCAGTGTGAGCTTTCCAGTGGTAGTCTTCTGTGTAAACATCACAATCAGCATTTAGAGAATATTTTCTCTACCCACCCTGGCTTGCTGAGCATCCCCATCCATGTTCTGATGATAAATGCCCACCACCAGACAGAAGGGTCACCAAGGTCAAGAAATGTTTGACCTCTTCTCCTCACCCCATACATACGGATTCAACAGTCAACATACGATTCCAACAGTCAATGTTTCTGTACCCAACAGGCTGATATTCTCTGCCTTTCCCACAAGACCCTGGGAAAGGACAAAGAGAAGGACAGTGCAGAGACCAAAAAGTCAAATTTCACTCTGGCCTCTCTTCCTTTGCTTCCACTAGGGGTGTAGAAGGAGGAGTGCACAGGAATCCACATTTACTCTCTCAAATGATACCCTTAGCTGAATCGCTAGAAACATTGGTTGTTCAGTCTTTCAACCTGTCTGATTTACACTCTAATTCATAGAAGCCTTTCTCCCACGCGCTTGTGATATATGTATAATAATAACAAAAAGCAATAGTAATAATATACAAAACACTATTTACTGAGTACCTACTATATACAAGGCTTAGAGCACTTCGTATGTTATTCCAATACATCTTCACAGAAATCCTACCATGTACGTATTTTTTTTTGGCATTTTGCTTGTATATCTAATTACCTGGTCTACGATTCCTCCTTTGTCCTCCTTCCATGTCACAAACTACCCGCACAGTCCAGACCTCATTCCAAATGCCAGTCCACTCACGGTACTCCCTCTTACGGAAGTTGGAGGAGATTTGGAATTCTAGCCAATTTTTTTTTTTATCGGAAATACACCAGAAATGCCCTAAACAAGAAAGCCACATAGTTTTGTTGAGGATCAGAGGAGGACCCCTCACCTGAAGAAGCCACATTCAGAATGCCCACTGCGGCAAAGAGCTCCCCAGAATACACAGAGCCGGTGGCCGCTCTCATTCCTGCTTCTTGTATCACAAACTCTGAGTCGATGGTCTTCTCAGACTTCTCACTCTCACTTTTCTCCTCTACCTGTTTCAAGGCACCAGGGTGCAAGCACACACACCAGCAACCACGAGCAGGGACACCTTGATTTCTGCAAACGTTTTGAATAAATGCCAATTAATTTATGATCTTCCAACTGATCTTATTTAAGGCTTCCCTGGACCTGTTTATTTGGAGGCAGCAATCAGAGTCCAGTTGAGGATAACTTACCACCACTCGGAAGAAGCTCTAGAAACACCCCGGACGGAGTCATGCTGAGTCTCAACGGTCCCGGGGTCAAGTGAGCCGGAAAGGACTTAAGTCTTCATTAGTCCCCGAGAGAGTCATAATTATTTGTCAAAACAAGACCTAAATGACTGGGTCTCAGAAACCAACAGTACTTTGCTGGTTAAATGTTGAAAATAAACTCATAAACCAGTAAAAATGGAGGTTCATGAATAAGAAACACTGGGGCATCGACTGGGGCATCAACCAGAGAGCGTAAAAGAAGAGCGTGCACTCGACTGGGCTGTTACTGGGTCCATGTCATGGCTATGCCACTGGCTAGCAGTCAGGGCACCTGGAAATGGCACCTCTCAAAGGTTAAATTTCCTTGATATAAAATAGGATTCAGATCAACCCACATGAAACGTTAGGAGACTGGGATTCTCGGTGCATAGTACACGCTTTAAGTTCCTTCACTTCTGGGCTATGACAAAGGAACATCATTCATCCTAACACAGCAAAGTCAAAGGTTCAACAAGGCCCCAGGTCAGCTGTCCAGACTACAAACTCGGTACCCCTCAGACTGACAATTTACTTTAAACTGGCTACAACTTCTAAAGCTGTTTGCTTAGTACTTTTCCCTGGGAACTACAGATGGAAATGATTGTTCACATACTATCTGAAAACAAAAAATGTAAACAGTTACATCCATCTCACATGGGTTAAAATATTCCAACCAATAAAGGTAGGTAAAATAAAAACATGTAAGAAAATTCTCGTCGAAACTCCACTTGGGTTTAACTTTGAAATACTGTACACTCTCAAAAATTAAATAGAAATGGGGCTGGGGATTTAGCTCAGTGATTAGAGTGCTTGCCTTGCAAGCACAAGGCCCTGAGTTCGATCCCCGGCACCACAAAAAAAAAAAAAAAAAAAAAAAAAAAAAAAAAAAAAAAAAAAAAAAAAAAAAAAAAAAAAAATTAAATAGAACCAACAAAGAATGCATTTATGTCTACAGCTGTAGCATTTTCATTGGTGGTAGCTTGTTTATATTTATCGGCCAAGAAGGGCTCTTCCATCTGGTTACGTAGCCGGCATTACAAACATATTTTAAAGTCATTCAAATATTTCCTGTGTGAAAACAGATAGGTTATTTTACGTAGGCAAATCTGGAAGAAGTCAAGTGCTAAATATGCTACAGAGCTCCTGCTTAACCCATGGAAACTGACATTTTCCTTTCAGCCTGCCAGTTAAATGCCTACTCTGCTTTTTCAATTCATTCACCCACTTCTACAAATGTGTGCACTGACTGACATTTTGCCAAAGACCTATCCCATGAATCCCTGGTGGGAAGAGGAGAAGGCAGTACAGCTGTAACTTGAACTTCAAACTCTGGAGCATCTTCATGAAATTCTGCCACAAAACACAGTCCCACACCAAGCCAAC
>PVJO010012048.1:0-57167 GCA_004026905.1 Hystrix cristata | reverse complement strand
CCCCCAAAGCCTCATGTGGTAAGAGATAGCTGGATCTAGAGTGTGTGATTACTAAATTGATCCATTGATCGGTTTGGCATCGTTCTGCTGGGATCAAGGATGTGAGACTGAGATTGGGGGTGGGAGTGCGGGCCGCCCTGGAGACAGGTAGCCTAGATAAAAGATACAGGAAGAGGCTAATTAGCTGCTTGTTTGCATTGCTTATTTGCATACATTCCTTGGATTCGTCACTTTACTTTGCTGCCGGTCGGCTGCCGCCGGTCTGCCACGCCGCCCCGCCTGAAACCTCTATAGACTACAGACTGAAACCTCTGCAGACTGTGAGCTAATAAACCTTTCTTCCCCTAACTTTGGGTGTCGGGTATTCTGTCCCAACAACGAGAGAAAAGTAACTAAACCACACAGCTTTTTTTTTTTTTTTTGAGACACGGTCTCACTGTGTAGTTCGGGCTGGCCTTGAGCTCACTATGTAGCCCAAGTGGCCAAGCCAAGTTCAAGCCAAGCTGGACTTGAACTCACAGTGATCCTCCTGCCTCTGCCCCGAGTGCTGAAATTACAGGTGTGTGCCACCATGCCCGGCTAACACACAACCTTCTTATCTTCTACAAAATACAAGAACAAATTCAATGGTAATGTCAATGGTTCATTTTCACCAGTTCAGTTACAGATGAAGGAACTCCTAGGCCTCTCTGGCTCCGTCTCTCAGGCACGACTGAGCCCTTATTTACCATGGCCAAGTCACAACTTCCAGGGACATGTGTGATGCCCACCATATCTGCTTCCTAAACTCAGCTGAACTCCTGGCTCCAGTTGTGAGACCCTTGGGCTTCTCAGAGCACAGACCTTTACTCACTATTCTTTAGCTACCAACCCTCTTCCCCTGCTCAACCAACCCCTTGTTGCTCAACACCTACAGCCCACTCACCCTGCCAGAATCAGCTCAACAAACCCTTCTCCAAGCCTCCAGATGGAACTGGTGGGCCCATCTTTGGGCCTTCACAGCACTGGATTTGTTTTTCAACTAGAAACACTTGTTCCAGATTCTAGTGTATTGGTTTAGCTATCAGATCCCACACTAAACTGGTCACAAGAACGGCGGCCATGTGGAAATCATCTTCATAGTCCTCACACTGAGCAGAGTATCTAGCATCCATATGCAGTAGTGGTCCAAGGAAGAGTTATTCTTCAGAGATTCTTTCTTTAGTTGTATGTCCATATGCACACACCAAGCTACTTACATCGACTACAAAAAGTTCCGTTTCTGGCCATTCTTTCCTCCTTTTTCTAAAGTCTTTAATCACTACTCAGAGGCTTAATTTATAGGAGATGCTAGACTATAAAAATGGCCACGATACTTTGCAGTTCTTCCCATCAGGAGGTGGCATCTATCTGGCCTGCTGAAATCCGGTTGGCCTCATGATTTGCTCTGACCAACAGAGAATAACGAAAGTGACGCCATGTCAGCTCCACACCAAGGCCTTTCAGTTTCTGCTCTCGCAGAACAGACCCAGACCAGCCTACTAGAGCATGAGCAACATGGTTTGCAGACCCCAACTCCTACTGCCAGCCAGCAGCAGCCGACTACCAGACACATGAGTGAGCCCATCCGGGAATCCCAGGCCCTCACTACCTGCTGCCCACATGAGACCACAGACATATAAACACAATAAAGAAAGATCAAGTGAGCCCCACCCAAACAAGAAATATCCAGAAAAATTCTAAGCTAAACAAGTGATTCGATTTTAAAATGAACTTTGGGGAAGTATATTACACAGTAAGAGACAACTAAAACATGAGATCTATGGGCGAATTTGTAACATTTAAAGGCAAGCAGTATCTGAGAATATCTTCTAGCCCAAAACCCTCTTTTTATTAAGAAAACTGAAACTGGGAGAAATTGATTAATCGTCTCTAAAGCACACAGAGCCAGTACTAAAAGATTCCTTTATTCTGGGTCTCACAAAGCCTTAGCATTTCACACCACAGCATGGTCTTGTCTATATTCAAGTACCTACAATGTACCAAAGACACCCATCGAGAGACCATGAGAATTACACCTGGGCATAGTGCTGCATGCCTATAACACCAGACTGGACAATTCAGCAAGACCCTGCTCAAAATAAATAAAAAGCTCAGTGTGAAATATGAAGGCCCTGGATTCAATCTCCAGTACCGCAAAAAAATTATGAGAATTATGACACGCACATTCTATTAACATGCAGCTGACTTTAAAAAACAAGAAGACCAATAAAAAATTGAAAAATAGAAAATGACTGATCCATATACATAGTACATAGGCAGTGGCATGGAAAGATTTCCGAGACCTATTTAGAGTATACAAGCAAAACTAAAAAATATAATTCACAAAACAAAATATAAAATATAGTCCACTTGCCGTCTTGTTGAAAATAAAACACACACGTACAGTACAAACTCAGAACAGTTACTCTGGGGAACAAGAGAGAAGTCCAAAGAGCAAGGGGGCAGCAGAGAGCTTCCGACACAAACTGAAGCAACTCAGAATTGTACTTCACGTGGGCTACCAAACTAAAAGAGGCGTGTGAGATAATGCTCCTCCTCCTCCCCCCACAGAACCGCACGGAGGGCAGCAGCCGAGCTCCCCCAGGTAACTCTCACGGCACCTTGCGCAGAGAAAGCTGGCAATTACACGATTCATCATCATTATAATTATGATATTAATAGCTACTGAACCTATCTTTGACTAAGCCTCTCTGAAAGTATTAATTTACTTACCATGCAATGTCTCGCTGGAATACAGGAGGGAAAAGGCTCTTAGTTTACAGAATAAGAAACTGAGGTACCAAAAAAAAAAGGTCAAGGCCAGTGAAACCACTGAGAACACTACTCTCAATTCTTGACTTCCAATCCTGAACTGCTCCTACTCACATGGTGCCCCTGCACATTATTTAGTATAAGAGGTAAAGAGGAAAGAAAGTGCTGACCCCGTGACACTGGTTTCAAACCCAGCAAATCAAAGTGGTTATCCAAGGCCAGTGTCAAAAGTCGCAGAAAACCTTCACAAGGTAAAAGATATAGGAATTTCTTTCTCTTATTTCAAAAGTCAACAAGCTTCCTAGGAATATTCCATTTTCTTTCAAAAATGAGACTCTAAAGAGGCATTTTCTCAAGTTTGGCCAACCTCTACTATGCATCCCACTGGCTGAAGAGAGTATTTCCAGCTCTGCAATCTACCCAGATCCCGGATGTCCCAGGAGCCCATGTCTACAATAAGCCCCAAAAGACAAGTGCTTCTTCCTTAGCTAGAGATGTGAAGGCAAGCTAAAGGGTAAACACACCCCTTCGGCCCAGTGCCCAGCTCAGCCGCCTCCCCATCATTTACCTTAGATGACCAGGGGCCAGAGAACTGGCAAGAACCTCTCTGTGCATCTGCCCGCAGAGGGATGAGGCAGGAGGATACACCGCTGTCCGTCCGCACCACAGCCGAGTGGGTGCAGCCCATAAGGAGGGCTGGAGATGCCTGAGCCAAGGCCCTGCCTGGCCTGTCTGGCCCCCGCACAGCTCACACAGGCTGTCAAGCTTCGACTTTAAGCAACCATTCTCCCCAGTCTCTTCTCCACTCCTTCAGGGAAGTAGAGCACTCCCGAGGAAATAAAACTTCAGAAAGATGGGGTCTGCCTCTTCAGCAGCAACATGTGCCAGCAGTACCATGGAGCTCCTCACAGGTTTGTGCAGAATCCTGGCAAAGGGGGTCCCCTAGGCTGCACAGTTTGGTGTCTCCCCCAACCGGAGCCCGAGCTGGCAGTCCCCAGAGCACGCCCCTAGCAGCCAGGCGGAGCAGGACCGAGTGAGCATTCTAGCTTCGCTGCTAAAATATCTCTCAGTTTCTGTCTGCATCCCTCCTTGGGGGAGATGCCTAGGAGTCTCAGCGACATGATGGATAGACTGCCTTGCATTTGGCAGAGAGAACAGGGCTTTTTCCAAGAGCAAAATCTCAACTCAGAACAATCCCACCAGCCTTGCTTCTCTGCTGTGTGCTGAAACCCCATTTCCCAGCAGCTTGGGAGCTGGGGAGAGAAGTGCCCTGAGTGAAGAACCAGACAAATGGGGATGGCCTCAAGTCTCATATCTGTCATTCCTGAGCCATGTGGCCACTGAAACTCTCTGGGCCTCACTTCCTTCTGCAAAAAGAGACACAATGCCTACCCTAGCAGGATTATTGTGAGCCCAGCAAAGTCTGGAAATGTTTGTTCATCTCAACTAGTTGTTGTGGGGAAAGAAAATATGCTGCCCACCTTATAGCCTGTACAAGCCAGAGAAGTTGCTGAACAGCTCACAATACTCGGGACAGTCCCCCCACAACAAGGATTATCCGGGCAAAAATGTTAGTAGTGCCAAAATGGCAAACCTTGCTATGAGATAAATGTGGAAGGAACTTATGAATTACAGTGTGACATTATAGAGGAAAGAGTATGTTTTGTGGGTTTTTAAAATTTAGTAAATGCTAGTTTATCCACCTGTCGATATCTAAAGGGATTATTTTAAACTCGGATTGATTTTCCTCACGATTTGATATATTTTTAATGTAAATATTAGCCCAAGTAGGAGGGCAAATTATATGACATGCTTCAGAGTGACTGGAACATCTCTGTCCACTCTGGGCTATCGGATCCTACAGTTCATTGCCCAGTTAGTTTTGGGAGTATTTGAACATGCTACTTCCATGGGACAAACATTTTCCTGTTCGGATGACAGTCAATACATGATGAGAATCAAGGAATTTAAAGCTTCTATGCCAGTAATGGCGAAACTTTTTGAGACAAGAGCCCAAAGTGCAACCCAAAACCCACTCATTCATTGCAAAGTGCCAACACTGCAATTAAACCTGAATACTGAGGTTTTAGTTTAGAAAAAAACAACTCATAAATTAACATCTTCTGTCTTAGAAGAAAAACAAATAACACGTGTGCTGTATGTTCACCGTTACTGTTCCCATGCTTTAAGCTGTGACAGGCACTGTGGCCAAGTACTGCACACAGTAGGTAGTTTCTAAATGCTTACAGTGCAGTACACAAAAGAAAGCTTTTCAATCCAAGGAGCTATGCAGATCTGTCAAGTGACAGAGCTTTAGGGGGATGGAAGATGCCATTACGATAAACTGCCAAGTAGATAAGTGAGAAATAAATACCCTAAGTACTGGTAGCAGGCATCAGCAACTTTTGCCAGTTGCTGAGCTGGCCTAAAGAGGATTCAGGAGAAGAAAGATCAGAAGGCAGATGCCAATGTACTAAGGGAACTCAGTATTCCACCTTAAAGATCCACACAGCCTAACCCTCAATGGAGTCCTTGATAACTTATCTAAGTTCTAAGTTATCTAAATTGAGGGTAGATGTCAAGGGTACAAGGTGACCGCGGTAAAGTTTGTGGTGGAGAAACAGGATCATCCAAAGTGTAGCACAGGCAAGAAAAGGATGGTAATGTCAGTGCCTGGTAAACAACAAAAAACACTCGTGAATCTGAGGTTGTCAGATACAATACAGATACAGGGATGCATGGATAGATGAAGCTGTCCAACCCAGAACTGACTCTTCAAATTTAAACCCCAAAATGTACAATTAACTTCATTTTCCTACATCATTTATTAGAGATCACTTACACACTTTTTTCTTCTCTTCTTGAGCTGAGAAGTATCAATTTACTTCTTCTACATTTCAGGAAATACCCCAGGTTCTCTTCTAAGTGGAGACAGAGTCTCTGCTCATCTTGCTGCACTGTCCAGGGGCACACACAAGCAAAGAGCCTAACCTACTGGCCTTGTGACATCAGACATCCGGGTTCAACACACAGTCTCTTATCAGGTAAATGACCTAAGGGAGCCCTTTATAACCTCTCAGACTTATTCTCTATTAAGAAAGTAAAACCTACCTTATAAGAATATAAGGCTTGGGGCTGGAGATTTAGGTCAAGTGGTGGTAAAGTGCTTGCCTAACAAGCACAAGGCCCTGAGTTCGATCCCCAGCAATCCCCCCCAAAAAAAGAATAATACAAGGCTAAAAGTAAATGATGTCTATTAAAGTACTTAACACTGTTCAGCATTTTTAATTTTGCTAGCTACTAGCATAATTTTTATATATTTATAGAAAATATAAGCCAATCACAAGCTTCATTCAGGAAATGTAAATCAAATCTTAATAAACTTGCTTTAAAATAAGTCAAGTCATACCAAGATAGCACAGAGGATGGGTAGAGGAGTTGCCCAATCATAAAGGCCAACTGTGAACCAGTGGTAGCTTTATAACTGGCCTGCTTCAACCTTCCTTTTTAGACCTCTGTCTTCCATAACACAACATCCACTCTGCTCTCCAAAGCCTAGTAATCTAACCAGATCTCCATGTTAGCCTGACAGCCAGGACCTATAATCCTTCCTTTCCCCAAATTCTCTTCAACTCCCTGAAACTATCACGTTCCTCAGCAGTTAGTCTCAACCAGATAATAGCAAATGAATAATTACATTTCTTAAAATCCATATAAATATGTAAATTATTTATAGCACATTTCTCCCGAGGAACACATGCATTCTTTTTTTTCTTTCGGAGATAGGGTCTCTCTGTGTAGTGCAGGCTAGGCTTGAACTCACTGCCTTGCCCAGGCTAGACTTGAACTTGCTGCGATCCTCCTGCCTCTGCCCTCTGAGTGCTGGGATTACAGGCGTGTGCTACCATGCCTGGCAACATGCATTCTCTTAAAAAAACAAGATTTTGTTTTTAAAATGTTAGGCTATACATTGTTTCTGAAAGCTTTTTATTCGGGAATAATCTTGAATTTATAGAAAACTGTGAAAAGAGAACAACATGTACCTCTTACTCAGTTTCACTAATATTTTACCCCATTTGTTTTATCATTTGTTTCCCTCTCATACATACATGCACAAACATGCAAATATATTAAACATTATAATAAAAACCATAACACTGTCTAAATCATTTAGATGCATCATAGACTTTTATCTACAATACTTCTATAACTATTCCATGTACAAGACAGTATACAACCACAGGACAGTTACTGACTACCTTAAATACACTCGTCCATATTCCACTTTTGGTTAATGCAAAATCTGGGCTCAAGTAGAGTCAGGAGGCGCATTTAATTACTGTCTCCCCAGCCTCAATTACTCTGGCCCATGGCCACAGCGCCTCTGAGCTTTCACAGCTGACACCCATCACGTGCTGGCCACTGAAGCCAGGGCCTGCACACACTAACCCCAGGCTCGGTCACTAAGCCACACCATCCGAATCTTGACAGTTTTGAAGAATACAGTCTGCATTGGATATATTTTTAGAAGGAATACCTTAAAATATCTGTTGCCCTCTGACACCTGACCTTGCCTTATTTTTCTTTGCAGACCCTGTCACCCCATGGCATAGCACATGTTTATTTGTCATCTGTCTCTTTCACAAAGTAGAGGCTTTATGTCACGTCTCCATAGCCCAATACCATATCCCCAAATGCCCAAATCATGGCACACACACATTCAGTATTTGTTGAAAGCAAATCCCTAGCCGATCAAAGACTCTCTCCCAATATCAGCCAAATGAGTACCAGACAATCCCACTCTGAACACCTGACCCAGACTTTATTGTCCACAGCGAAATTCAGCACAGGAAACATCTTCAAACTAAGCTTTGCCTCAATCAAAACTTCCCACAGAAGCCAGGTATGGTGACACATGCCCATAATCTCAGCAGTCCTAAGGCTGAGACAGGAGGATCCTGGGTTCAAGGTCATCCTGAACTACAGAAAAGCCTGTTTCAAAACAACAAAATAAAACATCTCACAGAGACCCATTACATTAAATCATCAGCAATGTTCTAGTCTGAAAACATCAACTCAGCTGTTTATTCTAAAACAAAGTGTTACTTAAATATGGATGGTGGAATAAATTCATTCAACTTAACCAAAACTGCACCATTTTATTTTTTCCTTAAAAAAAGAAAAAATTTTAAATCTAAATTCTCCTAGACCAAAGGTAATCTTCCTGGAAAGCACCAGTCCCTTCCCTTCCAGCAAGGCAGGCAGCCCAATTTTTAAATTACGCTCAAGAAGGCATGCAAAATTGTTGCACTTTATTAAGATAATAAAAAATCCCAAACTTTATTGTTTTAATAAAAGCTGTTCTTAAATTTGTTTTATTTACTCAATATGATGGTATGTTTAGGAGGGGTGATGTTTTACACTTAGTTTTAAGTACCCAACAGGTAATTATCTATGAAAAATTCTGGAAGAAAAATGGCTCTGAGCTCAATGTAACAGCAAAGTAAAATCGCCCAGTAGCAGAAACAAGAAGACAGAGCCAAGGGAAGAGTAAATGCTCAGACAAGCCCATCCACCATCACTTGCTGGGAGTTTATCAAAGTATGCTCAACATGATCTAGTCCCCCAAAGCCTTGCTACCTAGGAAAACAGATATTACCCGTGATTCTCGTTAGCGTCTCAACCTGGGGCACTTCCTACTCCAGGATCTCAATGGGGAATGAGGTGTGCCTTGCTTTTTACCCAACAATTTGAGAAAGAACTATTTTTAACTATCAAGTCAAGCTAGTATATTATACAAAAAGAAGTGTGGTTGACTTTTTAAAGATATACATGGTCACATGGACCCATTAGCCGACCCTCTTCAACCTCCAGGGGCATTCACAACCGTCAAGCTCCACTTACAGGACCGATGGGAACTGACTGGCCTAATCAGCCAACCACCCCACGACCAAAGGGTTCAGGCAAGGAAGAGGTCCCTTGACATTCATCATTAATCACTATTAAAGGAGAGAAAAGCAGTACTTCCCTCAAAGAGCATTAAAATTTAAACACTTCAAACTATATCAAGTAAAATCAATCCAGAGTGACAAAAATAGAAGCCTAATCGGAATTGGCAGGAATTTGGAATTACCGAATATCTTCAAGGACATTAGATTTTCCGACTTTCAAGTGAAAGATATAATGAGTAGCCGGTTAATCAGTGACTTCCCGGTGGGGAGTGTCTGCCCACAGAGAGGGCCAGCTTGATAGCGGCCTGAGAGCATAGCACTGCCAGGGTGCTTCCACTCCACATCAAAAGAATTATAAATTTAAGTTTTAATCATCTAGGTAACCACATCTTTAAGTACATATAACTAATCGACACAGAAGGTAAAAATTTCAAATAGTATCAAAAGGTAGAACTAAATCCTTACATACATTCAACCTGAAGTCCCTCATCCACCACCAACCTCATGCTGGCCCCAGTATGTCCTTCCAAAGTTAGTGTGCAGGTTTTGTTAACTGGTTCCATAACGTTAGACCTTCCTCACCTGTTGTTTTAAGACTCTTCACCAATTTTAATAGGTTTCATTTTTTAAATAGGTAAAAACATTTATTGATAATTTTAGACTCAGCTGTCTATCAGAAATGCCCTCTTTTGCAAGCTGTGCCCCTCCCAGGGTGATGGTCCCAGGAGACCCAACGCAGCCCCGCCCCAACCACCCCAACACCCACCACGGAGACACTCAGTACCCGGCTGTGGGCCGAGTGCACAACAGACATGCTCTCATATAGTCCTCACCACAATGCACAACTCCGGCCTCACATCATGACTACTGTCCCCATTTTACAGAGTAACTTGCCCGTATCGGTGCTACAGAGCTTGTTTCGAACCCTGTATCCTACAGCACTTGCTTGCAATGCCACAGCCTCCCAGAAAGTGAAATTGGCTTCTCACTGCCAGATACACAACTGAACAACACCAAGTTGGTTATGTTGGGATTATGCTGGAGCATTCTACTGTGTGAAGAATAGATAAACATTTTGAGCAGCTATCAAACCTTTTGGGGTAAGAGTTATTACAATCAGGTTTTAGGGGAATTCTTAGCTGCTACTCCTCAGTGATCCATCATCAGATGGGACCTCACTCAACGACCTAGTTACCCATCAGCAGAGACATTCAAGCAGAGTTGCATGTCTGTGTTACAAAAAGAACTGATATTTGTGACTTGCTTAATGTCATTTAGTCCCAAAAACCCTGTAGGGTTGATGTTATTAGCGTTCCCAATTTAGAGAAGTGGAAACCAAGGCTAAGAAGGATTACTGCCGTAATTTACTAAGTAACTCAAGGCTCTAAGGCTCGTTAGCAGCTTGTGAGTGCCCCAGTCAGGCCAAAATCAGATCCTTCAGCCCAATTCCCTAATCTATCCACCATACCCAATGTTGTTTTAGAAAATTACACTGTGTAAAAGAATATGAGAAAAGTAAAAAGATAATGGGAAAAAGCACTTGCAAATTATGTATCTGATAAAGGTCTGGTATCTAGAATATATAAAGAACTTAAATGACAATAAAAATGAATTAAAAGTGACAAGGAATTTTTATAAATACTTCTCCAAAGAAGATATATGAATGGCCAATAAGTATATAAAAAGATCCTCAACATCATTATTCATTAGGGAAATGCAAATCAAAATCACAAGGCGTTATCACTTCACACCCGCTAAAGTATGGATGCTATAACAAATGTTGGCTGGAAAACCCTCACGCATTGCTGGTAAGAATATGAAACTGGGCAGCTGCTTTGGAAAACAGTCTGCTTTTTCCTTAAAAGTTAAACATAGAATTGCCATATGGTCCAACAATCCACTTTTAGGTATATACCCAAAGGAATTAAAAACATATCCGAAAACTTGTATACAAAAGTTTGTAGCTACATTTACAATGGCCAAAAAGTGAAACCGAGTATCCATCAATGAATTAAATTTAAAATGTGGTATGTACATCAAAAAGTAAAAGTGGAATCTCTATTAACTGATAGATTTAAATGTGGTATGCACATACACTGAAATATTATTCAGTCATAAAAAGGAGTAAGGTACAGATTCACGTTTCAACATGAATGAATCTTTTCACTGTGTTAAGCTGAACAAGTCAAACACAAAAGGCCATGTACTGCATGATTCTATTTACATGAAATAGGCAAAGCCACAGAGACAGTGGATAGTAGTTGCCAGGGGTGGGAAGAGAGGATAGGCAGGAAATGGGAAAAGATTACTAATAGGAACAGGGGATTTTTTGGGGGGTAGATATAAACCTTCTAGATTAAGATAGTGGTGATGGTTTACAACTTGGAAAGATATTAAAAACCATTGAATTGCACACTTCTCAAGGGTGGATTTTGTGATATCCAAATCAAACATCAGTCTGCTAAAAACAAAACATTTGCTACTTTTGCAGACTTGGCACACCATTTACTATCACTGTGCTTCAATGTCCTCACTTGCAAAATGTGGCAATAGTAGTACCTGCTACATAGCACTGTCATGAGAAATACATAAGGCGATTGAGAAAAGTACTTTTCATAGCGCCTGCCACATAGAATATGTTGGTAGATGCCATTTATTACTTCTATGACCCAAAATGTGTTCCTTATAATTGTTAATTTCTTATCAAAAAAGATACATTTTTGCTTTAATGTTATTTCTGACTGATTTACACTGATGGGAAGCTATTAGTTCTCTGTACATGAAAGATTCTGCAAACCTGATCTAATACAAAGTACTATAATATTAAGGAAAATAAAATGTGATAACTTGGATCTAGTGTTCTGAGGAACGCAAACCCATGACCACCACTACTAATACAACCACAGTTACTAGTACCAATGCTAATATTGTCACTAATAACCACGGTGGGGGGTGGTGACAGTCACTGAGCACGCTTAACATGCATTACGTGGATCAGGTCCACTCTCCACGTGTCCCAACAGCACCAAGTGTGATTTCCCCCAGTCCCCAGCAACCGAGGACAGTCACCCACAAGAGCACGCGTGCGGACAGGAAAGCAGTGCTGTAAGCGGCGAGTCCTGGCACACTGGGAGCAGGGAGGTCGGGAAGGCATCGCAGAGGATACAAGCCTTGAGCACCAGACACAGGAGGCAGAAGCAGTCCTAGCTGAGGAAATGGCAAGGACAAAGCAAGGAAGCATGAAAGCACACTGTGTGCCCGCGACTGCTTGTCTAGAACTCTAGAAGCCTGCGGGCAGTTGCCGTGCAACAGAAAATGGACCTGAAACCAATGCACACCCGTGCTGCTCCCCAGCTCAGACAACCTTTAGCGGCATTTAACTTCCTAAGACAAAGTCCAACACGCATCTTGGCAGTCATCCCTCACTCTTCTCTCCTTCCCAAAAGCAGCATGGGAGAGGTTTTCTCTGTCAACAGCTCCAGTGAGCAAGCATTTCAGCAGACCTGAGCACACAGACCATCAGTTTCTGCCTCAGACAAGAAAGGCCCGGGTCCCTGAGACAGAGGAGGCAAGTGGAGAAGTGAAAGCAACTGAGATTTTAATGCCAGGGCCCTAGAAAAGCCCACCACTCCCCATGGACAGGGAGGGAGGAAGAGTGTGAGGGAGGGAGGCCTGGAAGGGGCGAGAGCTGCATTCAGTCTTTTTAGATTGAACTCCTGCCCAGATTGCATCAAGAAGAACTTAAAGGAGACATTAGGAAGAACTTAGGAAGACATTAGGAATTCCCTTCTCAGAACCCGTTAAGTAGTAATGGAAGCTTTAATCAGCTCCGTCCAGCAGCAATTTCTGCGATGATTGAAATGTTCTGTACCTGTGCTGTTCCACACAACAAAGCCACCAGCCAAATGTGGTTACTGAGCACTTGAAATATGACTAGGTGCCACTGAAGAATTGAATTTTACATTTAATTTAATTTTGATTAATTTAAATAGCATCACATGGCTTGACACCTCTAGATGGGATAGCATAGTTTTAGAATTTATGTTTTGTCCTTATTCCTTACTTGTATTTTTAGACAAGTAGAGAAAGCAAGTTTGAAACCTCTTTCCACTCACTATGGAGTGAAGGTTTGTGTCCCTCTCCTCCCCGCTAAAAATACCTCTGTTGGGGAGCTGGGGTCCTTGGGAGGCGATCAGGTCACGAGGATGGAGCCCTTAGAAATAAATGGGATCAGTGCTCTCCTAAAAGCAGCCCCAGAAAGCTCCACGTCCCTTCTACCATGTAAGAACACAGCAAGAAGTCACCACTCCAAGCAGGGTTTTACCAGGAACCAAGTCTGCCAGCAGCCTGATCTTGGATTTCCCAGCCTCCAGAATCGCAAGACACACATTTCTGTTGTTTAGAAGCCACCCCTGTTGATGATACTTTCTTACAGGACCCCAACGGCACTAAAGCACCGCCTTTTAATGATCCTGTCATGTCTAAGTTATTCCAAATTGGTCTAAAGGCCTGACATTTGCTTAATCAAAGAAGAGAGGTACTCCACACCATTTGTCAGCTCACCTCCCAACTTCTGATACACCAGTGCATTATCAGCAGTGTTCCGCAGATAAATACAGCTGGGTATTCTTTTGATTAGAATCCACCCGTGTGTCTTCATCATTAACATTTTGGTGTGCAGTTGGACTGGATATCTGAGGTTGCTTGTAACCATGTGGTTTCAGAGCCACAGATGTCACTGGGGGAGGAATGGCAAGCAGGTGCTACCTGTTGTGTTGTATCCTAACCAAGCTATCAAAGCATCTCTGCAAAGCCCTCTGGCTCACACTCCAGAGCAGCAACAAGTCAAGGAAGCTATAATCTTTCACCTCCAGAAACCTTGGTTGCAAGAAGGAACAATTAAATAGATGCTTCAAAGCTCCTTTCTCTTCACATTCCGGTATGGCTGGAACATACAGTCAGATGGACATACCCACCCCAACCACTCCTTCCCACCCGAAAAGACAAACCTTTGAATTCCCCAAGGCAGCACTCGTATCCCCTAGGCCTCCCCAGACAGTCTCTGAATGTCCCCAAACAATGCTGTCAGCTCCTAGCAGCCCATCAAGGTCCTTGATTGAGCCTCTAGACCAGATACTCCCGTGTACCTAACCAAGTGGGTGGGGACACAAGCCGGGTGACTGCACATAGCCCTGGGAACAGAAGACACCCAAGCATGCTCTCCCCAGTCACAGTACATGTGGGGCCAACCAGTGCCTGTCACTGGCCAGTCCAGCCCATCACTCTTCAGCCTCCATTCCTGCTGGCCAATGCTTCGCTATGCCCTGACTCAACGCCCTCATTGCAGGGCGTGGGACCAAACATCATGGCAAAATCAGGGAGGTGTGTTCGAGACTCTATCACCTGCATCAGCTGTCGCTGGGAGGTTGCATAAACATGGGCAGGATTGGGGAGGGAATGCCGCCCCACTGCTGCTGGGGCTATACAGACCCCAGTCGCCAGGAACAAGACTGGCCCCTGAAACCACAAAGCTTCACGTGAATGAATATGCAACTATCAATCTAATTGGGCAGCTTTTGGCATGAATATTTATACATCCATTCCCTAAAACTCAGAGGCTTTCACTGCTCATTCAAGACCTCCTAAACTTATAATGAATTTAAAATCCTGAATTAGACAATCATATGCCTCCATGACCAAATCTGCATTAAGACTTTATCCGAAAATTTGCATTTAAATTTAGAACTGCCTAGCAAGGACAATAAGCCCTAACCATAGGCCAACCTGATCTTACCAGTGTCTTCGTCTCCTCACACAGATGAGCATTCCCAGGGACCACGATCCTAGGCGTGACCATCACTGTTTGTTCTCCGTGAGCAAAGGTCAGGTGTGGGAGACAGACAGGAAGCCAGATCATTTGAGCTCAAGGTAGTAAAAGCTAGAATGGCACCAAGCCTGAGGCCCTTCGAGTCCAGAGAAAAGATTTAAATACAATGAGTATTGGAAACTATTTCAGGTATCTCAAATATCTACATTTCTTTATTTGATTTATCCGTAAATAGGGGAAAATGATATACCACCTCGGCTATTAGAGGGGTATATACCATTACAAACCAATAAAGACTTCCTTTATTTCAACTTCTTATCTGGATGGAATAAAGAACAGATCCAGGAATCAGGGCTGAGAAATTAGCAAGAGGAAAAAAACAAGTAACTCACTGGAAAGTAAAACACAGCAGAGGGCTGGGAGTGTAGCTCAGTGGTAGAGCGCTTGCCTAGCACAAATCAGATTATGGTGAGGCCTTGGGCTCAATCCCCAGCATGGCAAAAACAAACATGCCAAACCCACCCCTGGAGATCCCAGAAATGTTCTAACAGGTTTCCGATCACATGCTCACACAGTCATTTAAAAAATAAAATAATACAAACACAGAAGAGGCCTGTGGCCAAAGTCAAGTCTTAGAGTCCGCCCTCTTAGAGATAAAAGCTGTTAAGGAAAGTAAACCTGTGACTCCTGTGTATGTACATACGTAGGAAAAGACTAGAAAGATGGACCTCAAAATGCAGTAATGTGTCCTCTTTGTACTCACACAGAAGAGCACCTGGAAGGATGTGCATCTGAATGTAACATCAGAGTCTTTATACTTTCCTATCTTCAAAATGTTTTATGCTATGTACAGGGAATAGTAATAATAATGCTACTTCCATTATGGAAAAAGAGGCCTTCAGAAGCTGAGAGTAGTAAGTTATGGTAAGAGTATACACACTGCAAGGACAAGCAGTCCAGTCAGAAAGAAGCCAGCTGTTATGACTTGTATCTAGATGTCCCACCCAAAGCCTTACTTGCTCATAGGTAGTGCTTTTGGGAGGTGGCTGGATCATGGGTGCAAGATACTTGATTAGTCCGCTGATTGGGTTAGCTCATAGTTCTGGGTATGGCTGAATAAATTTCCTGAAGACAGAAGCCCACTGAGTGTGGGTGGCACTAACCAATAGGATAAAAGGAGAAAAGGCAGGCAGGCTCACAGCTGCCTACCCTGCCATGGACTGTTTGTCTTCTGTCTGCCATACTAACCTGCCTTGGAGCCAGCTGACTATGGACTGAAACCTCTACAAACCATGAGCTGAAATAAACTTTTCTCTTTTAACTTGTGTCAGGTATTTTATCCTAACAACAAAAAACTAACTGAGACATCAGCTGAGACAAAAGATTAGGAATCCCTGAGTTACATCAAGACTCTGCTGCATCCCATCCCATTTCACCACCATCTACCTGGTTGAAAATCTTTACTTTAAGAGGAAGTAAATAACACTGCTATAAGTCACACTTTGATTTTTTAGGGCTGAAAGGCCAGGGGAGATGGTACAAGAGCCCAACAGCATCAGAGTACTCTAAAACAGGAGCTCAGACACAAGACATCCACAGGTAAACCCACCTCCATGTCTGAAATTTTAAAAAGAGGAAAATCAAAGAAAATTGAAAACACAGTAAGTAAAAAAATCCCCTCAATAGGTCAGAATTAAAGCCAATGAAAGTAAAATGTTCAAATTCTGACTCTCTCTTCAATATACTATAATTGCTTCACTTCTGCCCTCTTTACTATACTCTTGTTCATTCTAACTGACCCCAAATTCTCCGAGGTGACTGTTGAGAGAAAAGGAACCTCTCTGAAAACAGACACATACCACAAATGGATTAAGAAGCCAACTTGTTTTCCTTGAGGGGTCTGTCAGTGCACGAAGGGCAGCTGAGACTGGACTTCCAAGCAGCAGCCTTACTGAAAATCAGCAGGTGCTGTGGAACCCCTAACCCCATGGGGGTCCACACCAGCAACTGCTTCCACTTGCACTCTCCTGCAGGAGCCACATGCCAACCCTATGAGATAGCTGCTGTCACCATCTCCAAGATGAGGACACAGGATGAGAAGGAATAAATACACTCAGCACATAGCTGGCAGAGCAGGGATTTCAAGATGTTTTCTTACTCTGATCCCCACAATAGCGCTTCTAAACCACAATGTCACAAAAAGGAACATGGACATAATCAGAAGACTGTTCATTCGGCATCCACGGGAACCTGCCAAAGATGCTCACTCTGCATAACAAGCTTACACACCCCCAAAACTAGTGACCAGTTGTACTTTCAAGCAATATCACTAAAGCCAGTTGTACTTTCAAGCAATATCACTAAAGCATTTTGAAATGGGGTCAATTTAAAAGACTTGCGAAGGGCTCCTTTGATTGATCACATAGAAATTTCAAATATTCTATTACATAGCTGTCTCCACCATGATGGAGGAACATATGGGGTTCGCAGCCGGGTGGGGGAGGCAGGCAGTTTGAACCTTTCTAATCAGCTTCTGCCAAGAAACTAGGATGGGAGACTGGGGGTGCGGGTAAGCATCTTGAGCTCTCGTCCAGCTCTATCACTTATCAGCCATGTGACTTCAAGCCCATCATTTAAATTCAGGGAGCCTCACTCTAACTCATAAAAATGGAGATAAGACTACAGACCTCAAGGGGCTGGGGATTTAGCTCAGTGATTAGAGTGCTTGCCTTGTAAGCACAAGGGCCTGAGTTCAATCCCAGCACCACAAAAAAAAAAAAAAAAAAAAAAAAAAAAAGACTACAGACCTCACAAGGTCACAGTGAAGAGTCATGCAATCATGGGGGCAGCACCCACAAATACAAGGTATGAACTGTGATTACTTCTGCCAACAGGTCAGCTCCTTTCCTGTCCTCAGTGCTTATCAAATTCCACAGCACCCAAGTGATGAAGATGTAAAGCCACCCGTGCTCCTGCACTGACATCTGTGAAGTCACACAACTAAATCCTCCCAAGGACAGTCTCCATTGGTCTCTCCCAACATCTTCGCAGCCCTGCAGTGCTCTATACTGCGTTTATGTTTACCCTGCATTGAAACCAGGATGCTGCTTTGCTGATTGTTTTCAGGGAAAGTCTTCTACTCTTCCTGGGATGCCAATCCCGCGCCCTGGCAACTCCACTTTAAATAACATCAGAAGTCACAGTTTGAGCCTATGTGACATCAAAAAAATGGGGGATTCTCTACTGTTAGGCAGTTCCTGTCTAACCAGAAACAGAAACTATGCTAAAATGGACCCCACCACCCGCAGAGGAAGCACATGGTGGCCCCAACTGCCATCTGTGAGGTAAAAGCAAAAGCAAGAAACCAGGAGGAGATCCCAGTTCAAGTCTCGGCTTCCTGGCTTCCACACTGAGTTCCCCCATGTGTAACCGCAGAGGGCTAGGCTCACAGCCAGATCGTTAGATTTCAAATACCAGCACACTTTAAGTCTGGGAGTCGATTTAGGATCTTCCACTTGTGATTTTTGTAAGGAAAAAAATAGCAAGAAAATTTGCCACATACCCACTAAAATAGCAAAAATGTAAAAGATTCCACTATTGATATACACGATAGCATGGATGAAATTCAAAAGTATTTTCATAAGTGAAAGAAGTCTGACATGAAAAGCTGTGTGATTCCATCTATACAGAATGTTCTAGAAAAAGCAAAACTACACTCAGGGAAACAGTAAGTGGTTATGGTTGCTGAGAGGGTGGAGGGGTGGGGGGCTGACCACATCAGGGTAATGAAGCAAACTTTGGAGGTGGTGGAATTGTGATTATAGTGGTGGTTGTGTGACTATACATCTGTCAAAACTCAATTAATTTTACACTTAAAAGAAAATTATACTGCAATAAACCTGAATTTTTATAAAGGTAATTGATTAGTCAATACTCCATATCTTCTGTAATGAAAAAGAATATTTAATCTTCTAAAAGCAAACCAATTCAATTTTTGAAAAGAGAGTAGTCCCATTAGTCACATATTAAATAAAGTTATCTTTTAGAATAATTCCTTCTCTTTTCTTTTTCTTATTTTACTTCTAGACTGGGGATAACCTCACCAGGCAATGATTAAAGCAGATCAGGGGTTCAGAACTACCAGACTTGTCATCTTTAAAGCCTCTGTTCAACTCTGGAGTTTTGTGGTTTTATCTTCCTGCAGTTCTCACTAAAGTGAGTTGGAATGCTGATAGCATCTCACCTGCCTAACATTTGTTTCAAGAAACACTTGATTATGAGTACAAAGTCTGTAACAGGTGGAACTGCTAGTAGCTGTAGGAACATTGTTCTCTACAGCCTAGTGGGGAAGGATCTAATCTGCTGAGAGAATGAGGAAGAAACACAGTGAAAAGAAGATAGAACATTCTCCTAAAAACAGTGATGCTAATCGAGCAATGATCCTATAGTTAATTGGATGCCAAATTTCTACTCACTTTAAGGCCACCTTCATTTTCACTACTAACTTCTGCCTCAGCCTCAGACTTCATAATGCTTTTGTTGAACAATATCTATTCACAAAATGTCTTACTCCCTACCTGATCACACTGGCTAGGGTGTAAGTGAGAGACAGCAGTAACTTCACCTCCGGTTAACAGATCAGGAATCCTACAGGTCTAAATGCCCATTTATTTATTTTGGTTCTATTTTTAATCAGTACTCCTAAAACTAATCAGAGGATATATCAAGAAATCAAGTTCTCTCTTCAAAATCTTCTTTCTCACTACCAGTAGGATGCCTTCACTTTTCCTTCTCCCCAGTAATTCATAAAAAAAAAAAAAATGCAGAATCGGTAGAAGTTTAAACTAATGCAACTTAATTTAGCAGTGTCTCTGAAAATCCAAAGGACACATACTCTATGATTCAGTGATTCCACTGAGAAGATTCATCCTATAGATACGAACTGGGACGTACAAAAAAAATTATATATATATATTTAATGAAGTTGCTTATTATAGCATTACATATAACAAGAACTACGAAACAACCATAAATGCCCATCGGGGAGAGTACTTAAATGAAACACAAACATCCACTCCATAGAGCACTATCCAGCCACCCTAAAAAAGAGTGAAGTAGATCTCTGTCTCTAATGTGGTAAGATCTCCAAAGTATCATATAAGTAAAAAACAAAACAAAACTATACACTATATGGTCCCACTGATAAAAAAAAAAAAACTAGGTGTAGATACAGGTACAGATGGATACAGGCACACACCCCCAAAACAGCCTAGCATACACAGAAATTCACTAGAATGATATACAAGGGCAATTATCTCTGACGAGCATGTTTAGCAATAAATAGGACTAGCTCCTTTTTGCTTGATCATCTATTTTATAAAGACTAAAAAGTAAAAAGATACATATATGGGAAAAAAACCAAACCACCCTGCCTGGGAGTACATATGAAATATTGGTGAAATGTCCAGAACGCCTACTAGTTCCTAGAAAATAAACAAGGTCTGAGGGGGAAAAGTTTTAGAAGGGTTTTGCCTGAAGTTACTGAAGATTCAATTGGGGCAAAGTCAAGAGGGGCACTGTCGGCAACTGTGACTGTCAAAAGCAAGTCAAGCACCAGGGGACGTCTCTTAAGAAAGCAATAAAAGTGTCTTTCTAGAATCAGTACCCATAGTGTCAAGTGTGCCTGTGTATTCTGCCTGTAACAAAATCCTGTTTCTTTTGACTGGGCTTTAAATTTAAATGTAGCAGGAAAAGGACTAATTCCATTACAGTGGATAATTTAAAAATAACATGGAAAACATCTTCCCCTCAAGAAACAGAGGACTGGGCTGACAGTAGCCATGCAGGTGACCTGAGTCTCCTTCCTTTTCCCTCCTTACTCACCTTTGAATTCGTTTCCATGTGGTATTTGGCACAAGCTCGAAGCTGAGTCACCCAAAACTGTCTCTCTTTTGCATCAGCAGCTAAAATAGAAAAAAAGAAAGAAACACTTGCCGAGATTGTTCCAAAACACATTCAACTTATTTCTACACCCACCTAAGGGGGCGGGGTGGGGCACCGAGAGGTATGGGGAGAAGTCAAGGCAAAGCAAATGCACATCAGTGCTCTCCAGCAGCCTGAACTTACACCAAGAACCAAATCACAGCCAAGAGTGGTGGTGCAGCCCTGATATCCCAGCTACTCAAGAGGCTGAGGCAGGAGGATCACAAGTTCAAAGCCAGCCTGGGTCACTTAATGAGACTCTGCCTCAAAAATTTAAACAAAGGGCTGGGAATATAGCTCAGTGGTCAGGAATCCCTGGGTTAATTTCCACTACAAAGGAAAAAAAAAAAAAGAGGAGAGGAGGGGGAGGAAAACCACCAAATCACACTGAATCCCACAAAACTCCCTTTGGACCACATGAAGACTTTATTCTGAAATGTGTTACAAGAACAATTTCATTGCTTTTTTAACCTCCTCTGAAATTCATTTCTACTTCTTTAAAAAGGGAGCAGGGAAAGAAATGTGATTATTCTTAAACGCCTCCATCTCTGGTGTGGCTATTATGAGGATCAGAGGACAGTTTTTCAAGGCTCACTTGAATTTCTATGGATTCATGATTCATACCGACAGAACGAAACACCAAATGCTGACTTACCAAAGGCACCAAATTCCCCCAGAGACACTGACATGCTAATCAAGTGCATAGCCATCATCTTACATCTACACCCCAGCTCTAAATTTTATATATATATATATATATATATATTTTTTTTTTTTTTCTTTTGAGGCAGGAGGATTCCAAGTTTGAGCCCAGCCTAGGCAAGTGGGTGAGACCCTGTCTCAAAATGAGAGGGAAAGAGCGAGGGGTAAGGAGAGAAAGGGCTGGGGATACGGTTCAGTGTGAAGGTCCTGGGTTCAACCCCAGCACCACAAAACCAAGAAAAACAAAACATCATGGGCACACAGCAAATTGTAATAAATTCTAAATCAAATGAACTGCATTAACAACTGCATGAATAATGTCATATGATATTAACTGCATAAATGCTGACTATGCAAAAGAAAGATTCCCATGGAAATTATACTCATTTTAAAAAATGAGCCCAAGTGTTATTCATCAATAAAACCCAACTTCAGCATGAATTTCCAGGTTAAGAAGCCTAGAGTTACAAAGTGGAAAATTCTTTGGCTGGGTCCTTTTTAAGGGGTGGAGATGGCCCCTTTCAAATAGTACAAAAGTATTTGTCTGTCAGGAGACCTGTTCCACAGACAACATAAATGTAGTGTATGACCAGATGAAATTTACTTGCAAACAAAAAGTACTATCCAAAGGCTCTGCAGTGAAAATATTCCCCAAAACTGAATATCTGTGATGTCATGCTCCAACTCCACCACAGACAGGGATGCAGGAAATGAAAAAACTTCTGGGGGGCTGGGGGGATAAGTTCTCAATGTGGAAATTACCCCGCCTCTTTCGGCATAGGTAAGTGTTTGCTAAATTTAGCAATTATAACTATGTCATGCAACTAATAAAACTTTCATGTTTGCTATAAAATTATCCTTTAAAAAAACTAGGGATTTAATAATCCACAGAATATTAACAACTCAACGGCAAAATGAGATGGCTCAATTGTCAAATTAGTTGGATTTTTCTTTTGTATGGGTTTGTGTCATTTTATAAGCCACAAGCAGGGGAAAAGTGCCATTAAATTTTTCACCTGCTATTGTTTCTGCTCTAACAATTTATTAAGCAATAAACTGCAAAGCGAAGCCGAGGATCATATAAGTCCAGCCAGCTGGAAGACATGCTGCATGAATCTCAAAAGAACATGAATCTTAGCACATTTCTGAAAAACCAAAAACTTTCTTCAACTACAGGCGGTTTTATTTCATAGGGTTTTGGATTGTTTTATAGATTCTGAAATAGGATTTGTATATAGATAATTAAAAAACGGGCTCATTCCATCTCCAGTGTAATAAAGCCTGGCAGTGGGAGAATGAAATTGGGCCAGTGGGTGGGGAATCCAAGCCCTCAGTCACGCTTGGCAGAGGCAGCCTGCCACAGTCATGGACAGCTAAGAAGGGGTCATCTCTTGGTCCTTAGTGCTTCCTTAGGTGATGTTATACAAGAAGGCAGAATCAGCCACTACCCTCAATATCTTCCACCACACACATTCTCAGGCCTTACTGAGTAACACCGATTTGCATGTATGCCCCAGTGTGCACATGCGTTTGGATTTTTGAAGCACCAGAGACTCCTGCTTGGATGGTCTAACAAACCACACTTCCACATTAGCTGTATAACAGGCACACTCTAAAGGTGAATGCCAGACTCCCTCCACAGTGGTCCTCCACAGTGCTGGAAGGAGGTTGGTTTTCAAGAGTCAGAGAGGGGAGAAAATGCACAAAGGGAATTTAACACCGGTTGGCTTCTCCATAGGCTCTAAGACTACAATGGACTGGACAGGACTTGGATAAAAGGTCCTTTACTAGGAGAAGGTTCCAAACAAGAGTGTCCAAACTTCTGGCCTGCCTGGACCACACAGAGTGAAGAGGAGTAATTATAAAATATATAATATAGTTAACATATATAACAAAATCTTTTTTATGTCTTATAACATTAAAACAAAATAACACGATAAGCCCATGGAGTACGAGCTGGATATGTCAGAGAGACTTTGGGAGAAGGGAACATAATACTTAAAATGTTTATTTTTTTCCTATAGCAAATTTTTCTCCAGGGTACTGGAGTGAAGATTCATACTATAAGGTCAAAGAAAACAGACACTGAGTGAACACTAAAAATCCTCGGGGGTCCCAAGGCTCAGCCATCTTTACAATTGCTACCTTTCCTTTGTCTTAATTACTCAGTTAATAAGTAATCCTTAATGTCAGCACCACCTCCCCAACGCTGGGGTAAGAAAGGCAGTGACTGTCGCCACAGAGTTCTCCTAACACAGTGAATTTTTACAGGTGACTTAAAATAGTAATAATAAAAAAAAACAAGCGAGCCATCACAAGGCCCAAATGCAAAGTCCCAGGGGCGGAACGTACCTCTCAGTTTATACATCTCTCCGCTAGCAGAGTATACAACCAGCATGTGGGGAGCTTCGTCGCTCAGGGACACTATGGCGCCAGATAAAGACAGGGCTCCTCGAGGCTTCTGGTGTTTGCTCTGCTCATTCACAAAATACTGCAGGATGCCAGCCTCAAAATCCAGCACAAAGTACCTGCACAGAGAAACCACAGCGCATCATTTTCTGCTCCCAGCCTACTGCACACAGCCAAGCAGAAAAGTAAAGCACCCTGAAGTCGATGTCAATGCTCCAGATGCATGAGCTAGAGACCAAAGTTCCTCCCTCAGCCCAGCAGCACCCAGCCCAAATCAGGGGTGCATGCCAATTCTTAAGTCAGAGTGGAGCTTGGGACAGACAGGCCACTGTAGGCAAGGTCAGGAGCATGCGGGACTTGGTACAAGGCCCACCACCTCGAACACCAGAATGGCAGGGACTAACAGAAGCCTTGCCACACGGCCTCTCCTAGAGCTCCTCGGGACATCACAGAGCAGCTCAGACTTGGCAGGCCTGAGAGAGATGGCGTCGCTCCCAGGTGGCAGCGGCAAGTAAGCCTCCAGCTTCCCACTACTGGCTCGAGTACTGTGAGCAGTCTGAGCACCTGGTGTCATCTGCCAGGGACCTGGAGGTGCTTCTGCAATCTCCTGGACACCCTTTGGCACGCCATTCCACATAGCCTCTTGCACAAGGGACATTCAAGGTCTAAGAAGAGCTGCGGACTGCCTAAGTCACACAACAAGGCTTTGTAGCTAAATATTAAAGCTATCACCACAAGGTGTCTACACAAATTCCTCTTCTCCACCAGATGGAAAAAAAATGTCTTCAACTGAGACTCAAATTCTCCTAGTGGCCTGACCAGTACAGCACCTGCTGATTTTTCTACTTCTCACTTTATGTTCCACCCACACCTGGCTTTTCTCCCTTCTTTCCTATTCACCAAGTTGTCTTTTACCACAGGATCTTTGCATGGGCTGATTCTCCTGTCTGGAGCAGTTACTCAAAGTGTAGTCCACATTTTGATGTTCTGATGGTCCACACAAACTGATACTGGTCCACAGTAGCCTTTTGAAACTCTTGTTTTTGGCTTTGTTTCAACACCCAACTGCCAGTGAGTTGGTCTTGTATCACTGAAGAGTTCAGATGTCAAGCACACTGTACAGACAAGCTACAACTAGTTATGAAGCAATCACGAAGCAGTTGGTGGGAGGTCCTTTACCACAGGCAGACTGAGAAATACCTAAGCCAGCCTCTAATACAGATTCCACTTCTTGCCATGTTAACGTTCTTAAGCTGATCTAACATTTCTTCTCACAGCACCCTGGAACTCTCCTTCATGCCACTGGCCACAGGGGAAGTCTCTAGGTGTGACTCATTCTCACTCAATGTCCAGTTTCCCCACCAGTCCCTACAGCTCTGGGGAGGCAGAAGCCGTGTTTCCTCAGTACTCCCACAGCACCTGCCATTACTACCCACTTGCTAAAGAAATGAAGGGGAAAACCTACTGGAGCCCACGGTTCCCATGCAGACCCTGGGGTTCCTGGATCACACAGTGACCTCAAAGAGGTACTGCAAAATATTTCACACCTTTGAGGGCCAGAGGCAAAACTGAGTAAAGGCCGGATGCTGGCCACACCTTGAAGTCAGGTTATTTTCAGAGTGAGTATAAGACACTCTGCATTCTTTTGATGACAGTCTGTGCAAATGATTTCAGCAGCACTGTGACAAAAATATGCATGAAGGGTGCAGATGCACTGAGCTGCGGGTGTAACTCAGTGGTGGAACACAGGCTTCATGTAAATGAGGCCGTGAGTTTAAAAAGCAGCACACACATGCACACACACACACACACACACAAAATGTAGAACTGGAAGAGAGAGCAACAACATCTCACACAATTTCAAGATTTGAGAAGCTGTGCAGTACCCACAGGTACATAAATTCCATTCTTTCAACTGCTATTTTTTCAACTGAATACTGAGTTGTTAGAGCATAAACATGTATGAAGCTTATAAATGAATCTGTTAGGTACTTACTTTAACCTAGAAGCAATACCAACAAAGTTTATAAACTTCCCACCTCATTTACTCTGACAAGAAACTCACAGACAAACATTGTGCCCATTTTGCAGACAGCCTACGGCACAGAGAAACTTGAACCCAAGCCCTGCTCCTGAGCACCCACCATCCAGGCTTCAGTAGCTGCAAGTCACGAGAACTCCTCTAATCCGACTCACGTCTTCCTTTGTCTCTTTACCCACACTCCTCTCCAGTATCTACTTAGGTACTTTATTCCCCACACCTCCCCGCTCTAAGAAAGTTCACAGTGCTGCAGCCCTGTGCCAGGGAACAGGGGTCCCTACTCACCCTCTTCCTCCATGGAGACAGGAGCAGCCAGCTAATCGCCACATGACTGCCCCATCTCAACCCTCCTCAGCTCCATCCCCTGAAGAAATCTTCCACTTTGGGTTATTTTTAACATTCCAGATGGCCTGACCAAGATTATTTTACTCCTCTCCTTCCCTTCCTCTCTCTCAAGTCACTACAACACACTTCTGGTTCTCACAATCAGCATGGATAAAGACATACAAATGTGCCATCAGCAGAACGAACCCAGCAGGATCAGAGCCCATGGCTGTTAAGAGATTCAACCAGCAGAATGTGTGCCCAGGTTCTGCAGGCCTGGCCCAAATACACACAATCACTCACTCTCACACGGGCCGTCTGGCACGCTACAATGGGGACCAGCAAACCCACCAGAGGAGGAGCCCCCTCAATCTCTCAGTTACCACCTGGCAGAGAATCCGCTGCTGGGCAAGAGCCCATCAGACCAGATGGGCACATGGATGGCAGGGCACTGAGACCAAGGCCTGGCACAGCGGCTAGTGTGACATTAACAAATGCACACAACATTCTTTTTCTATTTTCATGTCCTTCTACCTGAAATTTGCTCCTACTCTCTTGGGGAAAAACCCAAACTCCTTCAACAAAGGAAAAACCAGGGTAATTTCGGAGCTGCCAGTGGGCAAATTAAGAGTTGATCTTGCCTTCTACTGAGGAGGAAATGTTCAAGTTGACCTGTATTTAATGTCCTTATGACTGTTGCTGTGCAGACACTGCTGGTGGCCAGTCAGCGCGTCAACCTGGTGTCCCCACTAATGAGCACACCACTCTTACATCCTCCAGGAGAAGGCCAAAAGGAAGGGGATACATTTTCAATGAAAACGTAAAAGCAATCCGCCCTCATCTTCCTCAATTTCTCCACTCTCTGTCTGCCACTGACCACAACAGAGCACGGGCGGACATTAACTCCTCTCTGCTTACTGCCATCCCGCGAAGCCACCCAAGGTTGGTAGCTGACCTCAGCTGGACACACCATCCCAACCGCATCCTGGCAAACAAGTAACTTATAGTGGCAAAGGATGTAATTCAGAAGCCTACACAAAGAAATGAATTGAATGCCATTTTATTTTTTCAGTAAGGATGCCAGAGTAAGCAATTGATGTTACATTAGGCAGTATACAGAGACACATTAATGACATTTTACATTATCTATTTCAAACTGCTATCTTAATTCTAACCTCTTGCCTCAGATTGGGGAAAAAAAAATAAAACCACGTTTCTACTACTTCCTAAAATAGTTTAAATACAAATCCACAAGTTTGAGTCATGTGCATTAAGGAAGGTCACTGATAATTTACTCATTTTCTGAAGGTAGTTAAACTTTTACCATATTACAAGAGGACCAGTAGATACTATCTAATTAACAATTCTAATAAACACTAAAAAAATGCTCTTTCAGCGTGGCCTTTGAAAGGCAGGTCATATGCAGGTAAAAGCTGTCCACACGACATTAAAAAGAGCAATTCCTGCAGTCACATCCCCTGGGAGGAAAAAAATTACATTTGGTTTCCCACAGGGTCATGGCTCTGTCAAGCACTGCTATTTGGAGCCTGCAGCTATATCCGAGAGGCACAGCTTTCATTCTAAATAGCAAAGTTAAGCATATTTCTGGATTAGGCTTCATTAAGCCAAGTGAAATTGCTAGATAAAAATCCCAAAATATGCTTCAAGGCTTTCCCTCGCAGAGAAAGGAATAAGACAAACCTAAGTCCTAAGGTTTTTGAAACTTACTTTTTATTGAGTATAATTGACAAAATTATACATATTTAAGGCATACCACATGTTTTGAGACACATATACATTGGAAAGTGATTACTACAATTAAGCTAGTTAACACATCCAGCACCTCATATTCTTACAGCAATTCTTAATTTCTTCCACCTAGAAACATTTTATAATAGCACAAATCAAAAGAACTATTAAAAGAAAAATGTGCTCATCATCTCACTCCCAGAGACAGATTAAAGCAATTAAGTGAACACCATTCTAGACAATATCTTGACAGCTCTGTGCGTAAATACACTTTTTAAAGTAAAAAATTGGCAATGCCATATGTGCTGTTTTGTGACCTGCTACTTCAGAGTGTACACCACGTCATGATCTCTTAACTACATCTCCCGTTACCCTCCTTCCCGCCCTTACTTCCTTCCATTTGTCTAATAATGGTCTCCCTTTCCCCTTGTACTTTCACGTCATCTTTTTTGAATTCCACATATTAGGGAAAACATGCAATATTTGTCTTTCTGAGTACAGCTTATTTCAGTTAACATGACGATCACCAGTTCCATCTATTTTCCTACAGATTATATAATTACATTTTTTTTTTACTACTGAGTAATACTCCATTGTGCACTGATACCACGTTTTCTTTAGCCATTCATCAATTGATGGGCACCTAGTCTGGTTCCATATCTTGGCTACTGTGAATTGTGCTGCAATAAATGGGTATATAGGTATTTCTATAAGTATGTCGACTTTAATTCCTTCTGGTACACACCAAGGAGAGGCACAGCTGGATCAAATGGTAGCTCTATTTTTAGTTAGGTTCTATTTTTTCATTTTTGTTCTCTCAAAACAAAACACTACCCACTACCTATCAACTCACAACCCCTCCTGCTAAACCTAGGCAACCACTGCTACCTAAGGTTCTGTTAGAGACACTGTATTTTCAGTTAGTAGCTTTGAGTTGTAGTACACAACTTGACTGCTGTGTAGGAGAACTTAATTGTGTAAAGAGAGCATTTTCTTTGCTATGAAAACAAAACAATCAAAGAATGTGGGGAGAGAAAATGAAGGGAAGAGTCAAACCCACGCAGAAGGCCACCTTAATTCTTATCAGGCCAGCCTCTTGGTGGCACCTCTGCCCAATTCCAAGGCCAGAAGATAAGGCGGGGCTGAAGACAAACCACTGCCTACAGATCCTGCTGCCTCCAAAGAAATGTGAGCCACACCTCTGTGCACTCATATACACTCACACCTACACACGTGCACACTCAACTGGTACCCAGAAACACATGCATCTCACACTGAGGTATCACACATGCTCACGGTGGCACACTCATACATCCACACCCATACTCCCAAACTCAGCCATGCACACCTGGACAACTACACTCCCACAATCCACACCCACAAGCACACTTACAAGCGCACATGCACCACATGTATGCACACTCATTTGCACATGCCTTTGTTTACTCACTCCTGCACACAGCCTGACCTCCTCATGGTACTTTCCTAGTCTGGCATCCCTCAAGGTCCTTTGTCTGCACCGATGGCCTTTTCATTTCCCTACCTACTTCCCTGACAGTTTCATTAAGGATCCAAACTTCAGGATCTAAACAGACGAAGGCACACAATTTTACTTGAGTAGGGAGAGGGCCTCAAGCACAACAGCGGCCAGCCCCTAAAGCCTGGACAGAAAAAACAATGCCAAGAAAGCTGGGGCACGACAGAGTCAGTACACATCAATGCAGGCAGGTAGAAGCTACAGCCAGACTACAGCACAAGAGAATCAGAATAAAACACATGGAGAAAAAAACATATATACATATATTGGCAGTACAGAGAGAATTGAATCCAGGGTCTTTGCATGCAGCTATATCCCCAGCTTTTGTTTACTTTGAGACAGGGCCTCACTAGTTTGCCCAGGCTGGACTCGAACTTGGGATCCTCCTGCCTTAGCCTCCCAGAGTGCTGGGATTACAGACATGCACCAGCACACCTGGCTAAAACTTTCCTTTGACACAGACCTCTGCTCCACAGGCTCGCCTTGGCAAAAAGTGAAATCATTTCATCCAAACACAAAAAGGAAAATTAAAGCAAGAGTAAAGAGCCTGAGAAGGGGGAATGACGGCCTCCTGCCCAGGGTCTAAGCAGAAAGCCTTCCACTGCCACGCTGCCACGCGACCGTCACTGCCAAAGGGTCTTTAAATCCTCAGTCCTCTCGGGGACCAGGCCTCGCCGCCACAGCACACCACATGCAAGAGGGACGAGGACCAGCCCGCCAGCCAGGGCCCGTCCCTGCTGCGTCTGCCTCTCATTGCCCACACTCGCTGAGAAGCAGCCTGTCTGACCACTGGGCTATGAGGCCAGGCCCTGAACTTGGCCTGCCTCATCTCCACACGGGCAACAGTGGCCTTGTTCTTCAGCTTCTAGCCCTTCTCCACAGAGGGTTATTTACTGCCCACCTCTTCCAGAATCTCAGAAACTACTAGAGGCAGGAACTCCACGCCCCTTGGGCCTCTCCTCCTCTGCGCTCCCCCTGAGGGAACCGACTGTGCAGGGACAGAGCTGGAGGGAACTGGGCTTTCTCCACTGTGTGCACAGATTCTTGAGTTCCAGCAGCCTTCCAAGTTCCTTCTGCCTATGAACACTGAAAACATCATTTCCAAGACCAAGAAACACCATGTTTCTAAGACTTCCAAGCTGCTACTTACAGAAAATAAACGGTGGGAAAAATCAGCAAAATGAAACACACTGTGTCAGGGGAGGGGTAAACTCCCCCAAATGGCTGCAGTTCCCAAATTTATCTTAATGCTCCAGAATTAATATCACCTGTGAATAATTTACTGCAGGCTTCAACACATTCAAGTTCTCCCAGAAGTGACCTCCTTGGAGATGCAGTTTCCCAAGAGAAGGGGCCCGAACATCCTCAGGTGGGGCCTATAATGCCTTAATCACTGTGGTGAAGGAAAATAGAGTAAGTCACCTGTTCCTCGATGGTAGAAGGAAAAGAGCATTTTCCTCTCAGCAATGCTATTGCTGCTTCAGATGAGTTCACACTCAAAACCCTGAGTTTTGGGCTTGGAAGAAAAATATAAATAGTCTGGAATTTCTCTCCTGACAGCCACATTTCCTGGAGAAGATAACGCTGGGTCCCACAACCAAAACCTCCCAACAGATTCCAAGGCACCTGCAGGCAAACGTAATTCCAGTCAAACTTTAAAGTCTGGACTCCTCTTTAGGCTTGGATTTGTGGCAATGGCTGAAGAAATCCAGTGGCCTTTTTACAACTCTCAGCTCACCACTCTCACCTATGACCAGGTATCCCCACCATCCCAAACCACCAAACAATTATTAACACACTGCAGAGATACTAAATTGTCAGAGGACCCTACAACTCAACACCAAGCAGGGGCAAATATACTCTACTCCATAAGAATGATATTAGAACACGATCCATTATTATATACATTCAGGCACATAATGCTACAAATTCAATCTGAAATGTATCTAGAAAAGCTCGATATAATATGTCCTGTCTCTAACACAGCCATTATGGTTACATGCAGACATCTTAAAGATATATAAACTGAACCATTAATAAACATAACTGGTAATATTTACAGAACACATTTTATGGGCCAAGATTGGGTGCTGCATGCCCAATTCATTTAATGCCTCATAGTAGTCCTGGAAAACAGATGTGATTATAACCCCTTTCTGCAAGCAAAAAACTTCAGGCACAGAAAAGTTGACAATATGACTAAGATCTGACAGAGTTGTTCATCTTGGGGCCTAGACTGAACCCAGGCAATCTGGCTATGTGGCCCAGATTCTGTGTTAAGAAACATGCAAAGCGACATCCTCTCAATAATATAAGGTGTGATTAAAAAATGGTGAGTATTTAAATTTTTTAAGTTATTAAAGACACACTGCCATTAATCCCCCTCAAGATACTCCCCCCTCACTTCAAACACTTACCTTATCATTCTTTCTACTTTCTGAAGTTCTGAAGTTCTCTTTAGTGTCTTTTTGTGGCTACCTCGATGTCCTGAAACAATTCAAAATGTTTGCAGGAATTTCCATCTTCATCCACTTTATCCACAGGATCTGGCGCCATGCAAATTCTGGTTCTTTCCCAAAGTCAAAATGATCAGGAAAAGTAAACATTGTGAATTGATTCAGGACATCAAGGAAGTCGTGACCATATAACTAAAGCCACTCATGAAAGAGGGCTTCCCGAAGTGCTTCAGAAAGTGGCAAAAGCAGGGCTGGGGATTTAGCTCAGTGATTAGAGTGCTTGCCTTGTAAGCACAAGGGCCTGAGTTCGATCCCCAGCACCACAAAAAAAAAAAAAAAAAAAAAAAAGAAAGTGGCAAAAGCAATTCTGGGCAACAAAAATAAAGCAGGAGACATCAAAATACCCAACTTCAAGTTATACAACAAAGCTACAGTGGTAAAAATGTCATGGTATTGGCACAAAAACAAACATGTGGATTAATGGACAGAATACTGAATACAGAAACAACCCAAAATACATTTAGCTATTTGATCTTTAACAAAAGGACCAAAAATAGATATCAGAGGAAAGACACCCTCTTTCACAGATGGCACTGGAAAAACTGGCTATCGATATGCAAAAGATTAAAACTAGACCTCTATCTCTCATCATGCACTAAGCCAAAATCACAATGGATCAAAAGTTCTAAATATTAAAACAGAAACAACCTACTGGAAGACAAAATAGGTAAAATTCTCGAAGTCATAGGTGTAGGCAAGGATTTTCTGAACAGAACTCCACTGTACAAAAATAACAGCAACAATCAACAGATGGAATTAAATGAATTTAAAATCTTCTGCACAGCAAAAGAAACAATAGAGTGAAGAGACAACCTACGGAAAGAGAAAAAATATTTGCCAGCTCTCCTCAGAGAATTAATACCTAGAATATATAAAGAACTCAAAAAAACTTGACCCCCCCAATAAAAGACCCAATCAAAACATGGGCAACTGATATGAATAGGCCCTTCTCAGAAATATGAATGGCCAATAAACATATGAAAAAATGCTCAACATGTCTGGCCATTAGAGAAATGTGAATTAAAACAACTCTAAGATGTTATCTTATACCAGCAAGAATAGCAATCATCAAGAAATAATGACAAATGCTGGCACAGCTGCTGTGAGAAAGGAACCCTTCTACATTGCTGGTAGGAATGTAAACTAGTACAACCCATCATGGAAATCGATATGGAGATATTTCAAAAAACCAAAATTAGAAATTCCATTTGAACTAGCTATTCCCCTTTAGGCGTCTAGCAAAAAGAACTAAAAGTCTTCATATTACAGCAATACATGCAGACCAAAGTCTACAGCAGCACAATTCATAATAGCAGCCTATATGTCCATCAACAGACAAATGGCTAAAGAAAATGTGGTATCTATACATAATAGAATACTACTTGGGTATAAAGATAAACTTGAGACATCTATAGGAAAATGGATACACCTTGAAAACATAATGTTAAGTGAAATAAATCAGGCACACAAGCGTGAATACCATATGGTTTCTCTCATTTGAGTAATCCAAGCACAAATAAAGAGGGGGAAAAAAAGACTGATAAAAGGAAGCACCTGTAATGTTAAAGACTTAAATGTTTAGAAATAAAAATTTTAAAATATAAACTATTAGTTTTAATAACACAGTTCAGTGCTATAATTGTATATAAAATATAATAGTTTTAATGTTATATATAATTATATATTATACAATATAAAATTTAGTATTATTAGAAGAAAATACAGATGAGTATTTTTAACCTCTAAGGGTGGGGAGAGTATGATGTAACAGGCAAACTGTAAAGAAATGTTTGGCCACATATTTCTAAATAAGAAATACAATCATCTTTAAAGCAAAATAAAATCCATAAGTACAATTAAAAGACAACCAATAAAGTGCAGTTCTAAAATAAAGAACACTGAAATGTTTTGCCTTCCAAAAAGCTTCTTAAGGCTTAGTCTAGCTACTTTCTGCTTCTGAATCAGCTTATTTAAAACTATATATATATATATATATACACACACATATATATACACACACGTATACATATATGTCTACACGCAGGCATGTATGTATGTATTCTTGACTCTCCGCCCAGGTGTAGGGAATCTTTGTGATTAAAGTCAGAAAGAAAAGAAATCTGAATTTCACAAAGCTTCCCAAATTTTTCAGAAGCCCCTTAACATGTCCACGATGTACATTTATGATTATCCCATCTGGCTTGTACCCCAGTGGCAGAGGTTGTATAGACATGCAGAGTCATGCCCGTACCACTGGTGGTTCAATCCAGCAGGAACTTGTCACTGTACAAAAACCAGTGAAAAATGAGAACCAAGGTAAAACCTTACAATGTTATTCATTGCTCTTTCTTCTGATCTGCCAATCTTTCCCCCAATCAGGCACTCAACAAACACGTGAGCACCCACGTGCTCACACAACCAGATCAATATACTAATGCATTAGTCAACCTCGTTTTGTCTCTGTATAGAAGAGCTAAAGCCCAGCTTTCTTAAATCACAACAGCCTAGGCAGTGGATTTCTTGGTATTGTCACTTTGGAACTATTTTTTAGAAAGATTTAAAGAAAAGTTATAGAAATCACTCAGCGTGGACTTCTTGCCTAATGGGATCATCGCCCAGCATTATGCATGTGCTCACCTGACCAGACGGCCCCGAATAAAGCATCTGAAGATTAAGAGGCCCTGCCGGCCTGAGAGGCTGTTCTGGAACACCTGATAAAGCAGCAGCATAAGTCAAAGCCAACTTTACCAGGCGCTTTGATCCACTGCACTTGGATTTGATCTACAGTGAGACTCAACCTACTTTTAAAGACCAGGAGATTTAATACTGAAACTGAGCCCCATCTAGCAAAGATTAATACCGGCCTTCAGAACACTGCCTTGTCACTCGCTGTACTATTACCTCCTGGGTTCCTGGTGCCTGCAAGGAGAACTTCGTATTACTTTAAGTACCTTTTTCATGGGGGGAGGGCTCTGCTACGGATTGAACTCAGGGCCTTTGCACTAAGCTTCAGTCTCAGTCCTTGTTTGTTTATTTATTTTAATTTTGAGACAGGGTCTCACTAAATCACTTAGTTGCCCAGACTGTGCTCAAATTTGCATCCTCCTACCTCAGCCTCCTAGACTGCTGGGGCTACAGGTATGTAACACCACTCCTGGCTCAGGCTGTATCTTAACAGTCACAAATATTATTTTCATTCTTACCATCAACAATGCTGGGAAATTCCCTGTGGATCCTTGAGATGGGCTGAGCTCTGATTCAGGTCTCTGCTTTAAGTCTGAACATCACATCAAGTTACTGAAAAAGATCCTGACACTGGCCATGGTCCTATGGTAAAGGCGCTGGACGCCTCCAGCTAGCACCCTCCTTGAAAGGGAGAGGAGAAACTACATGGAGGCCAGGAGACCCGATCCCAGGCATAATCCAGCTGCACGGCTCAGCGCTGCTCCCAAATACCCAACAGGGTCAGGCTGTAAGTTCCACCACCCCTGACCCCACCAAGTCCTCTTACTTTCCTAGCAGCAGCATAGAAGAGGTCTGACTTGGCAGTCAGAGCTCTGACCATGGCAGGACCAGGGCTTTTAAACTCTGTCTGCATTAGAATCACCTAGAATTTGTTAAACTTGGCGCCCCGGCCCCCGCCCCAAAGCCTGTGATTCAGGAAGTCTGGGGAGAGGCGAGAATCTGAATTCCAATCAAGGGGCCAGCTGATGTCGAGGCCTAGTGGGAGCGCACGCTGGGAGCCGCTGGTAAACAAAACGTGAAACTTGCCATAACCAAAGTAGAGCCACTTGTACCAACCTCACAAAAAAAGGCAAAGCCGGAGGTTATGAAGAAACAGTTCTTATGCAAGATTACCGCACAGTAACAATCAGAAAAGCCTGCCCGGACCCCAGGCCTGCCCAGGGCCCGCTGCAACCTCACACAAAGCACTTCTCCATGGGCGTCCGAGCAGCAATCACCATGGCCAAGGAGCACTGTTTCAAAACACCTGCTGTCATCCTTTTTCTTGCCTTTGAAACCTTCCCCTTGCTTCAACTTCCTTGACCAGCCCTACAGTTTAGAAGGGTGTCCACACACAGCACACTGCAGTGCTCTGCTATCCCCAAATAAACATCAGTATTCTTTGAAGAATCTCTCTTGGTTTTTTAGAATTTTTTAAAATGTATGTTGACACATGGGTTCTCACTCCTGCGCCCTCAGGCATGTTATTGTCTACTCAGAGCCTTGGTTTCTGTGTTTGCGGAAGCTGAAAGCTGGCTAATTCTCTTTTGGAGACCATTCTACCGTCTCTATTGCCTTGAGGTCTGCCTGCTTCTAAAACAAGAACTTCCAAAAGTGTATATTACGTTCCTAAGCACACACAGGGGTTGGATTTGACGCTGGTGCTCACATCGCACTGCATCAGCAGTTTCGTTTATCACAACGCCGACAAGATAGAACTCCGGACAAGTGCATGCGTTTGTGTTGGGGCGGGGGGCACAGAAATTACAATTCAGCAGGCACTCGGTTTTCAGTGTGGTCAGCTATACATGAGTTGTGTGATATGGATAAGGCATTTTGGATAAATTTATTCACCTATGGTTAACATGCTCATGATGGAGCTGTAATTCGTATGTCTCTCTGCCATGCGGCTTGAACCACTGATGACACATGCATGACTGTCCCAACGGGTGCTTTTTACTAACTTACTAATTAATTTTAGCAAAAAGACCAATAAAAGTGATTAGATCCATTTGTACCACCAGCGGTACAAGCCACCAGATGGGACATTCATGCACGTACCACTGGTGGTTTCAAGCCCACAGGAACATGTTAAAGGGAAGAAAATCCATGTAAGTTCAATCACGTTTTGAAGAAAATATCTCTAATCCTAAAGCTAAATTTTTTTTCTATAAATTATTTGCAAGAATTCACTCATTTGTTTTGTAAAACAATTTGCTAAATGCCTACTATGTGCCAGTATCATGCTACATGCTAAGGATACATGGGGTGGAGGGTGATGGGGACAGACAATATTCACTACAATAAAAGCCATACTCCAGCTGCAAGAACGGGCCACAGAAGAGGAGCTGATCAGTACATTCTGACTTGTAGGGACAGAGGAACTGAGATCTGAGGGAGGAGGACCTGAGCTAGGCAAAGAGAGGTGCACAGTTTTCAGGAGAAGGAAATAGTGTAAAGGTCCAAGGATGGGAGGATAAGAAGGTATGAAAAAGAGCAGATATGAGCTGGGCATGGTGGTGCATGCCCTTAATCCCAGCATTCTGGGAAGCTAAGGCAGAAGGATTACAAGCTCATGCCCACCCTGGGCAATTCAGTGAGACCCTGTCTCAAAAATAAAAAATAAAAAAAGGGCTGGAGATATTGCTCAGTGTGAAGGCCCCGGGTTCAGTTCCCAGAATTGAGGGAGAAGAGGAGGAAGAAGAAGAGGAGGATGAAGAAGAGGAGGACGTAGAAGAGGAGGAGGCGATGGCAGCAGAAGTATGGATGCAGCAGACAGGAGGGAGAAGAGTAAGCTGTCACATGATGCCATAGAGCTCAGGAAGGCAAAGCCAACAGGCCTACAAGGCCAGAGTTTCATCTCTAGTCAAGCATCCAGAAGACTCCCCCGAAGGGTGTCAGAGGAGGCAGAAGTAGTGCCAGAACCCACTTAGAAAAGGGGGCACATGAGGTTCCGTGTGGGAAGAGGCTGGTAGACCAGGGACAGCGGACACAAGGCTGCCACAGAGACACGCTGGTTTTCACACCATGGACTGAGGAGGCTAACCAATTCACTCTCCCCCAAAGTCAGTTGTACAACTAGATGAAACTGTCAAAAGCAACACTTTCAGCATGGCAGAAACAGACCAGAGCAAGAAACAGAGTGCTGATTCATGAAAACACTTGAACTTGGTAAGAACAGGCAGGGTGTGTGGGGACCTTGCCTGGATGTCCACCTGCCTGCTAGAGGGACTAGACTAGTAGCTCTGCCAGCTCAGGGCAGTGCAGGGAGCCAGCACTCTGGGTCACTGAGGAAGAGAGCTTATGAGATTGGTCACACTCGGTGAAGGGAGTGATGTCACCCAGCAGATGCACTGGGGCGACCAGAGGCTCCACCAGCCTGAGGTCACAGCCCTGTCTGGAGCAAGTCACAGCCTAGCCAGGGCTCTAACAGGTCACCCAGGAGGGGAGGAGTATGCCATATGCCTTGCTTCTCTGGCAGCCAAGCACAAAAGCTGCAGAGCCCAGACATCCTTGGCCGGTGGAGACTCTGCTCATGCGTAGACAAGACTGATGGCAAATCAGAGCCAGGCAGACATGCAAATGGCTGAAATTCCGACAGGCAGATACAGCAGCACAGCGAGGAAGCCCTTCTGTGAAAGGTCTTTGAGCACAATCTCTGACCAGTCTTCGGCTGCATGCCAAGCAGACACATCCAGAACGCACAAGGGATTCTCACTCCTCCACAATAGAACAAGGAACTCAATCAAAACCAGGCAAAAGATTGCATTCCACCAAAGAAGATATATAACTGATTAATAAATAAATGAAAAATGCACATTAATATTTAAGAAAATGAAAATTAAAACCACCATGAGATACGATATCACATCCACCAGAATCACTATAATAAAAAGACAAATAACAGCAATGACAATGATGTGGAGAAGCTGGGCCCTTCGTACACTGCTGGCAGGAATACAAAACCAAATCTGTGACACAGCAATTCCACACCCAACAACTTTCCTAAACAAATGAAAACTTATCTGTCCACACCAAAGACTTGAATGCAATATTATTTATAGTAGTCAGAAACTGGAAATAATTCAAATGTCAATCAACTTGTGAACAGATAAATCAAACGTGCTACCCACACCCTAGAATACTATTCAGCAATAAAAAGAACATAATACTCATCCTACTGACCACAGCGATGAACCTCAAAACTATTACGAGAAGTGAAAGAAGCCAGAAACGAATAGCTACACAGTGTACGGTTCTATTTACAGGAGATGTAACAGAAAGGGAAACAGAGACAAAAACATCAGTGGTTGTCTAGGGCAGATGGAAGGAGCAGGATTAATTGCAAACTGCTTAGAGGGGTGTGTGTGTGTGTGTGTGTGTGTGTGTGTGTGTGTGAAATGTTCTCAAACAGAACTGTGGTGGTAGTTGTACAACTATATAAACATACTAAAAATAACTGGACTGTACACTTACAACATGTGAATTTTACACTGTGTGACTTATACCTTAATAAAAGTGTTCAAACGACAAAAATCTTCTGCAGTATTCCTAGCAACGGTCCAGGCCAGGGTGTGGATGGCCGGATTATTGCAGTTGCAAGTGACAAGACTAATAAGCAGGAATTCGGTGTGAGAATGTTGCCTGTGGGACACCTTGAAAACTTCTAAGAGATCTCAGTAGCTGCATGAATGGATCTGGATGGAGCCCAGAGGTCTGGGTGGAGGTGTAAACTTGCAGGTCTTATGAAGCATAAGTTGCCCTTGAGGCCACAGACATGGGTGGGACTGCAGAGAGGAGAGGGGAGGAAAGGAAGGGCGGGCCTGGGCCCAAGACCGGAAGACCTCTAACATTAAACAAAGAAAGAGACAGCAAAAACAAGGCAGAGGGCTGGGAGAAAAACCAGACACACACATGGGGGCGGGGAGGTAAGAAAGGAGTGATCAACAGTGTCCACGGCTAACATGTCAGTAAGAACTAAAACATGTCCTATTTGTGACGCACACTGATCTGTTTATGTCTAGATCCATGGATTCTCATTACCCTACCTGATGAGGTAGGGTAAATCAGTTCTTTCTGATGCAGCAAATCAGCAAATCAAGCAAATCAGTTTTTTCTGATGCAGCAAGCCCAAGAGCAAGACAAAGAACACCTCTTTTAACATTTACTGCCAAAGTCCACCAGCTATTTCTCAATACCAATGTTTCGTTCCTATGGGAAGTAGCAGAAGTGCTACTGAGTTCAAACCAGGATGTGAAACTCAGCTCTGCCCCTGCTTAATGTATAGTCTGAACCAGGTGTGCCAGAGACAGCCCTCCACCCACTAAATAGCCATTTTCTCGTCTCTTTCAAATTAAGAGACCCCTGGTTTTTAGTAAGGCATAACAGTATACCAGAATGTATTTCCCAACTTTCTTTCTCCTTCCTTTCACCTTTCACAAGGTAGATGTGGACAGTTGACTAAGCTCTAGCTAATGAAAAATAGTGATGCATTTTACCTGCCCTCTCTCCACCTGGCTTTTTGGAAGATGGTTGTGAAGGCTGGAATCCCAACAGTCCTCTTGGACTATAAGAACACGCCATATCTTAGGAATGGTGAGGCAGAAAAGTAAAAACAAAAGAGCTTGGATCCTGATAACTGAAATACTCAAACCAATCCTGAAAACTCCAAACTTCTCTTAGAAAAACAACTTTCATAAATCCCAATCCCCAGCATGCACTTGGACCAATTAAGTCACAATCTCTGGGAGTGGAAACCAGCCCTGTGTAGTTTTTCAAAGCTCTCCAGGTGGCTGCAACTACCACTAACTGCAAGAACCTGTGGTCGATCCCAACTTCATGTGCTCTATCACTGACAACGGAACACAACTCCTAACACAACACAGCAAGCCGTTCGACTCTTCCTCTGGTGCCAGGGCGAACATCTTTAAAACAAGAGATTATAATGCCTGCTGCTTCCACAAATATTTAGAGACTACTCTCTCTGCCAAATGTTGAGGATGCAGTGCTAAGTGACTCAGTCCCTGCCCTCACAAAACTCAGAGATAGTGTCTGAGAAGTAACACCAATGTGTTCAATGAGCAAAAGAACCACACTAAGCTGCTCCAATATTTGTGGGAACCGCAATTCAGAACCCAGGAGCAGTAGCATGGGTAAGGAGAAACCACATCACCATATTAAAGGAAAGTTAACAGCCTATTACAAATCTGACTCCTTGTTTCATGAAATACTCGGTAATTAAAAGCAGAGACTAATTCACCATTGCTGCTGTATCTTCAACACACATATACACGTAGCACTAGAAATGATGCTTCGCATGCTGTACATTTCTTATTCATGATAACCAGCAACAATGGTACATTAATTCGAAGAAACTACAACTCCAATTACTGTCGACAGCATCATGAATGACGCATTCACCACTGCTCATAAAGCTTTCAAAACAGAGCACCCCTGAGGAACGCACATGATGACTGCATCACACTGAGAACACTTTGTGGAGGATACAAGACTTATTGCCTCATTTTTCCGATATCACCAGAAAACAATAATTACTTCCCAAAAGACTGTTTAAGGTTATATTTTAAGGGATCAAATGCTCAAGGTTCTGAGCATAAAAACCCACATTCCAGAGGATCTAATCAAATGGAAACTCCTTGTATTTTCTGCAAAGGATGGCACTATTTCTTTACAAATCTACAGATTTGGACACTGTGTCCGACTGTGGACAAGGTAGAGACCCAGTGTACCTTCTGGAGATGGCTCAAAAGAGAAAGGGAGCTGGGGGGGCCAGGGTGGGTGCCAGGTTCCTAACTACAGTATAGTCTGCGGCCAGAGAGCACTGGGGGCCACAGAAGAAGGACTGCTTCTGGGAGAGTCCTCCAGTTGACCCCACCCCACCCTCAGTTATTATCACAGGCAGACAAACAGAAGCATTGTCAGGGCAGTGCCTGGCTTGGGTGGATCACCAGCAGAAACAAGTTCCACTGGTCAGCCAGTTCCCATACCCTCCTCCCGTGCAACATCTCACCATGGCCACAGCCAGGTGGGGTTAACAGAGACCAGGGCCAATGCTTAGGAGGAAGAGGAGGCAAGACAGATAGTGAGGGTTCCAGACTGCACTCCAGTCCAGAGGCACCTTCCCCACCAGGCCTTCTCATCTGGGGAGGACAGGAGAGGGCTGGGCTTCAGTCTCTCCACTCCCAGGTACAAAAAGCATCTAAGGCAGCAAAACATCAAACACTAATAAAAGGTCCAGATATCAGAGAAACAATGCAGCTACAAAGGGGAGAAAAAAGAATGAAACCATTTACATCAGAAGAAGGAGACCTAATGGAAAACAAGAATACAAACTTACAGCAAATATTTTAAGCAGCACCAGTGAATTCTGGGAAGCTATACAGAAAGAAAATAGTAAATATGGAAAATCACAGTTTTGATAAAGGCATTGAAAGGATGGGACAGAATGTGGCAGAAGACTGCATTGGTGACCTGGGAGATTAATCAAGGCATCCTCAAAAGGGATCAAGTCTGAATGATAAAATGGAAAAATATGTGATAGAACAAAAGTGTTGGCATCCTTCTTACAACATCTCAGACAGAAAAATAAGAAAGCATAAAAAGAAGAAAAAATACTTACAGAAATAAGGCCCAGGAATCTGCCACAGTTAAAGACAGATACAGCATTTCAGATTGAAAGATCTCACGGAATCCAAATATAGGTCGTAGAAAAAAAAGTCACATCTAGCTTTATTATAGGATAGTTTTAAATGAAATCAAAAGAAAAAAAAATCTAAGCCAGGCATACCGGCACATAATACCAGCACTTTGGAAAGGCGAGACAGGAAAATCCCAAATTCAAGCCTAGCCTAGGCAATTTAACAACTTAGTGAGATCCTGTCTTACTTACTTTCTCACTGCTGGACAAAATACTCAACACTCATAAATTAAAGGAGGCAAGGCTTATTTTCACTCACAGTTTGCAGAGGTTTCAGTCCAGAGTCTGCTGTTTCCAAGGAGGCATGGCATGGCATGGCAGAGGAGAAACAGTTCATGGCATGGCAGGCAGGAAGCAGTGAGACTTCCTTCCCCTCTCCCTTTTTATTCCATCCAGGCTACAAACCTATAGGTTGGTGCCACCCCGACCCAGGCTGGGTCTTCCCTTTTCAGCAAAACCATTATCCATACCCAGAACTAGGCTAAACCTATCAGTGGACTGATCCAGCTTCACACACCCATGATCCAGTCACCTCCCAAAAGCCCCACATATGAGCAAATGAGGCTCTGGGGGGACATCTAGATATAAGCCATATAAGACCCTGTCTCAAAATTTAAACAACAGTAAAAGCTGAGGATATAGCTAACTGCAAAGATCCTGAGTTCAATCTCCAGTACCAAAAATAAACTATCTAAAAGCTTCTGGGGTGAGGAGGGAACAGAAAACCTATAAAGAAAAAAAAAAAATCAGAATGACACCAGAGTTTTAACACTGCGTATGTAAGAGGACAAAGGACTAGCTCCAAATTTCCAAAATGTAAATGAAAAATTCTTGTAATCCTTAGTTTAGTGTTCAGCTGAATTATCATTAAACTGAAAATAAAAAATTAAAAATCAAAAATCCTTTCACTTTGGACATAAAGGACAATGAGAGACTCTGAGGAATCTTCTTGCCTCCAAGTCAAGACCTTCCAGGAGTCTGATGCAATCTCAGATCAGTGGTACCTCCTGGCCATTACAAGAAGCAAAAATGTATCCTTCGGAGGAAATATCCTTAATGCCTATGCCCAGACCTCTCACAAAGTAAGTTCAAGCAACAAGGTCAAAATCAAGACCACCAAGCAAAAAAAAAGGAAACCTCATCTATGAGACAGGCTTAGCAGAAACAACCAGGAATGAGTTCAAAACTTCCGAGAATGCCAGGCATGGTGTTGTACACCTACAATCCCAGCACTTGGGAGGCAGAGGCAGGAGGACCACTTCAAATTCAAGGCCAGACTGGGCTACATAGTGAGACCCTAGCTCAAAAAAAAAAAAAAAAAACCCTCCAAGAATGGCAGACATTGCAACTTCCACATATAAAATATGGAACAATGGCGTATGAAATAAAAGAAGCAATCACATAGATATGCAGACATAAAAAACCATCAGGAGAGAGCACATAGTGTGAAAACAAAGGGCAACCCCTAGAAATTAAAATCATAATTTTTAAAGACTCTCCGAAAAAAGACATGATCTTACTTACATGTGAAATCTAAAAAAATCAAACTCATCTAAGTAGAGTGGAGAAAGACAAGTTATAGAGGTTACAGGGGTTAGGCCTGAATGGGGAGATGCTGGCCAAAGGGCAAGTTTTAATTAGACTGGAAGAATAAGGTTTTGAGATCTATTATACTACAGGACACGGTGAATACAGATGTGTTGTGTATTTCAAAATAGCTGTGAAAGTAAATGTCGGATGTCATAAGGTGATAGATAACATTAATTAGCTTGATTTAATCATTCCGCATGGTACACCTCTATCAAAACATGACATTCCAGCCTAAAATGTATACGATTATAATTTGTCAACTTAACATTAATTTTTAAAAAGACTGTCAGCATGGTTAAAGCAACAAATTAGAAACTGCTGAGAGAAGAATAAGTAAGATGAAAGGTAGAGTCAAAGAAATGACATGCAGTTTAAAATGACAGAAGATAGAACATATAGGAGAGATGCAGGAGATCAAGTGATCAAACTCGAACAACAGAATTGAGAAAAGGAAGGAGAGAGAAGTTTTAAGAAAATAATGACTGAATTTTCCGAAATGGATTCCAGTGCAGCCCAATTCCAAGAAACACAAGGAAATTCACATTCATCCTAGTGAAACTGCAAACACCAAAAGAAGACCCTGAAAGCAGAGAGGAGTCAGTCACTCCTCCCCAGAATGAGAGCAAGTTTCCCCAGAAAAACAATGGAGACCAGAAGACAGCAGAATACTGTCTTCAAAACATGGAGAAAAAACAGTTGTTAATTTAAAATTTTATGCCCAGCAAAGTTATTTTAAAATGAAAATGAAATAAATACCTTTACAAAAACATTCTTTAGCACGAGAAATGTATCCTTAAGGAGCTTTTAAAGTTAGGGAAAGAAAAACGATCCTAAGAAGTTACCTGATATGCAAAAAAAAAAAAAAAAAAAGAAGATGAAGATGAGGAGGAATGATGATAAACTTGAGGTTGTGCTATCACGTACATTTAGGGTTTTCTGCATGGTTGCTGACTCAAAACTCCCTCTCAAAGCAAGTCATAGAAAGTAGAATTTCTCTTCCCCGAGGCAGTCATAGGAACACTCAACTTCTCCTGCATTTCCGCCTCAGAACTGGCTGTGAAGAAATTCTCTATCTACCTTTGTCTGATAGCTCATAAGCCCCTCCCATTGCAGAGGGCACCAGCCACACACTGTGGAAGTGGGGAATGCTACACAGAAAGGCCATGAAGAATGGAAGAATCAGATTAGCCAGGCCTTGCTGGCTTTTCCCACCCAGTCTATTAACAATGACATATATGCAATGAAGTCTCCATGGAAACCCAAGAGTTTCCAGACAGTGCAATACCTGGAGAGCCTGGGGCCGGGGGGGGGGGGCAGAGAATCATGGGAGTTCCACAGTACTCTCCCATACAGCACCCTGTGCATATCTTATCTGCAGCCTTGTAGCGTCCTGACAATAAACTGGAAAATCTGTTTCTCTGAGTTCTGTGAACTGCTCAAGTAAATTACTTGGATAGGGGATTGTGAGAACCCTGATTTATGTAGCTTAATCCCTGGGGTTTGTGGCTGGCATCTGAACCGGGGAGCAGTCCTAGGGACTGAACCCTTAACCTGTGGGATCTGACACTGGATTGCATCAAAGGACACCTGGCTGGGGAGGCAGAACTGCCTGCTTGCTGGTGGGAGAGAAATCCTCACATCTTATGGGAAAGTAGAGGCGAAAAGGACCCTTTGTGTTTTGAACACATAGAGGTAAATCCAAACAATACACACTGCATAAAACAAGAAAGATGTCTAATTTACAGGGGTTTTTTCCTGAGAGTTCTTCCAACTAAAACAATGACGAAAACCATGTGAGACAAGAGGGGTAGCTAAAATTAAAGCATCAACTGGGTTTGTGTATGAGTTTAAGATAGTTAATTTTAAACTTTCTAAAGCTCAGAATATATGGTAAGATTTCAGGGGAAACCATTAGAAGAATATGGTTTAGTATAAATTCCAAAAGAGAAGGAAGAAAAAATGGAGTATAAACAAAGGAACAAAAAAAAAAATCCAACCCCCATCCCAAAAGAAGCATGTGGGAGCAGCCTAAGGATAGGATAAGCAGACAAATAGAAAAACAGTGATTATAATGGAACAGATACATCTAAATATATCAATAATCACAAAATATAGAAGTGAATTAAGCTTGCCTATAAGACAACATATAGTGCAAATTACATAGATGTAATCTAAACCTGGGCTTCAGGTATTGCTCAATGGTAGAACCCTTGCCTAGCATACATGAGGCCCTGGGTAACATCCCCAGCACTGCAGAGGGGAAAAAAGTCCAAATACATTTCTAAAGTGCAAGAACATGACAACAAGACGTCAGGGACAGATAAACTAGGCCTAGGGTGACCGATACAGGAAAAATATATTTTAAGCCAGGGATGGCAGTACACACTTGAAATCCCAGCTACTTTGGAGCCTGGGGCAGGAGGATTGCCAAGTTCAAGGTCAGCCTGGTCAACTTAGCGAGACTCTTTCTCCAAAGAAACAAGGGGGAAAAGGGGAGCGAGGCTGTAGCTCAGTGGTAAAGTGCTTACCTAGCATGCACTTGGCCTCCTGGTTCAATCCCCAGCACCACATCAAAAAAAAAAAAAAAAATATATATATATATTTTAAGACAAAAACAATTAAAGAAGAAAGGCTATATTATCATCTCAGTACATATAAAAAAAAGAAGGAAATTTCAAAGTTTAATATCTAATTAAGAAAAGGGGGGGGAAGCTCTTAGCAGAACAGAAGTAACAGAAAACTGCCTTAACCGATAAATGGTATTTAAAACACACACAAATACACACACACACACACACACACACACACACACAGAGCACAACTCTACAAGTGAAAACTGAAAATGTTAAGAGCTCTCCTATCAAAATCACTAACAGGACAAGAATGTGCACCATCATTATTACTTCCGCTCAACAACTAAAGTCAGACCCCACTTCTGTGGGTGCTACCTCTTTGGATCCAATCAACCATGGATCCACAATATTTGAAAAAAAACTGTACTGAACAGGTATAACCTTTTTTCTTGTCATTATTCCCTAAACAATACAGTATCATAACTATATACACAGCATTTACATTGTTATTAAGTATTATGAGATGATTTAAAATATACAGGAGGGTCTGAGGGTATAGCTCAGTACAGCACACGGTCAGCGTGCACAAGACCCTGGATTCAATCCCCAGCACCACCCCCCAAAAAGAATAAAATAAAAATCAAGTATACAGGAGAAAGTGCACAGGTGATATGCAAACGCAGTGCCATTTCATATAAGGAACTCGAGCATCCAAACATTTTGTATCTGCAGAGGGTCCTACACCACTCCCGCAGGTCCTGAAAGATGACTGTACTGAGAAGTACTAGTGTAAACCTAGTATAGAATCAAAAAATAAAAACTCTAAAAAGATTTGAGAGGATATTAATGTCTGAAACACTGAAAACATTCTATAGACAGTAAGTACTATTTTTAAAATCTTAGCAATGCACTTGATTAAACTATTTTAAAACTGTACTTAAAAAAAAAAAAATCACTGACCACTGAGTTGTCCCTTTTTGTCCTGTAGCCTTGCTCCAATGAAAGCTCCAACTCCTGGCCCCCCGCTGTGCCCACCACACAGAATTTCTCACCAGCCATCTTCCTGCCCAGCACCCCTCTCCTCACACCTGCCCCACTGTTCCTCAAGATCTCCGTTCATATTTCCCACTTTTCAGGCTGGTTCATCAAAGAGAACCTGTAGGATTTAAGAGCCAAAAGCACAGCAAACAGTTACTTTAAATAGCAATTATTTATACACTACTGTTCTGATACAGGTTTTAGATATTTAATGTTGTATTTCTGCCATTTCATTGATTGCATTAATATTAAATGTTACAGGTATTGAGAAGGTTTGTTGTCTCTAATTGCTCTGGTTTCCTTTTCTTGCCTTATTGCACACCACAGAATACTGTGAAATGAGCTTTTACGTAAGCAGGCAACTTTGTATTATTCTTTTTTTAATCGGAAAAGCCTCTATGTACTTACCATTCAGTAAGATATCAGCTGGTTTTCAGAGATATTCTTCGTTATGACAAGGAAATATCCTTTACTTTTTATGCAACTATTTTCTTTTTATGAACATGTATTAACTGTACATATTAATGGGGTGCAGTGTACTATTTCCATACACACATTCAGCACACACTGATCAAATACAACGTCCCTTTATCACAACCCACCCACCCAACACACACCCCTTCCAGCCGCTTCTAATCACTAGCCTACATTCAGGTCAAATTCTTTTTAGCTTCCACATACGAGAGAACATTCAGTGCTTGTCTTTCTGCATCTGGCTTGGAAATACCCATTTCTAATGTATAAGAACTGTTAATAAATGTTGATTAGGAGAAGCTGGGAAAATAATACATGAGAATAAATACTCTTCCTGTCTTTGCAATTCTATTGCAAATCTAAAATTATTTCAAAATAAAATGTTGAATATTTCAAAATACTTCAAAATTAATAAAAATAGATGTTGACTTTTACAAATGGCCTTCTCAGCGTCTATTTAAGGGATCGTATGGATCTTGGATACATTTTTAAATCCTGTAGTCAAAGCATAAATTTCATCTGTTGACCTTCCTACATCTGTTCTTACTCATTTCTAATCCATTCTCCCTCTACATAACATAATGATCTTTTTAAAACTATAAATGAGATTCCTCTTGTACTCCTGATTAAAATCCATAAGTGGCCTCCCATTGCACTCAGGATAAAATTCAAAATCCTTAAATGGACCTCAGGGTCTTCCATGATATAGCTCAGCTCACTTCCCCACTCTCTTCTGCTCTGACCATACTGGCCAGCTTCCCATTTCCCCTTTTTCTGTCTCTGATCACTTGCCCCTTGTGTTCCAACCACCTGGAAACGCTCCCTACTCTGGCTAGTTCCTTTAGGTCTAAGCTGAAAAGTGTCTGTCTCCAGCAAAGCCTTCCCTTCTCCACCCACCAGGCCCCTGTCTTTCTATCCCATGGTGTATTAGTGCCACTTTCCCACCTCCCACAAGTCATAGCTGTGCTGTTATTTGTGGGATAATTTGTTAACGTCCACACTCACTAGTCGACATGAGGTATGACTGAAAAACACAGTGAATGTTCAAATTTTTTAAAAAATTTATTACAGTAAAAGACACACTGTCATTAATCCCCCTCATTTTGAACACACTTGTCACATTGTTCTTGCCACTTTCTAAAGCAGTTCTGGAAGTCCTCTTTCATGAGTGTCTTTAGTTGTGATGTCCTGAATTAGTTCAACATTTGAACTTAGCCAAAAGGCCAAGAAGTGATGTCCTGAATTAGTTCAAGACATTTTCTTCCATGCTCATTTTGACTTGGGGAAGAGCCAGAAATTGCACAGCACCAGATCTAGTGAATAAGGTGGATGACAACACACCTTAATGTTTTTATGAACCTGCATTTCCATTGAATGGCACTCAGCAGCAGAGTCATTTCTTTTTTTAATCACACCTCACAAGGACACAAAAGAGAACTTCCAGAACTGATTCAGAATGTGGCAAGAGGGGATGGGGATTTCACTCAGTGGTTAGAGCACTTGCCTAGCAAGCACAAGGCCCCGAGTTTGATTCCCAGCAACCCCCAAGGCCAAAAAAAAAAAAAAAAAAACAGAATGTGGCAAGAACAATAAGTGTGTTTGAAGCCAGGGGGAATATTTCAGGGGGATTCATGGCAATGTGTCTTTTTTTTTTTTTTTTTTTTTTTTTTTGGTGCTGGCGACCGAACTCAGGGGACTTGCACTTACTAGGCAAGTGCTCTACCACTAAGCTGAATTCCCAACCCAAATGTATCTTTTACTATAATAAATTTTTAAAATTTAAACATTCACCATGTATTTTGATTATCCCTTGAATGTCCTTAAGGATAGGAATCACCTCAGGATTCTTCACTCCTATCTCCTCGCTACCTAGCACACACCAAAAAAAGTGTTTACCAAGTATTTATAATACCTAGTGGACCTTCAAGTCACTTAACCTCAGTGGCTCTGTTTCCTGTCCGGAAAATGGGACTAAAAAGACCCCACCTCCCAGAGTTATGTGTTGAGGCTTGAACCAACTAACACATATCCAGCACTTTGAAGACGGACCAGGCACACATACAGCACTAAAAATTTGTCCCTGCCAGTCCTAAGGCAGCCCCAAGTCAGCCTCCAGCACCCTGAGCACCCTCCTTGGGAGTTAGAGATTCCACAGGAGCAGTGAGGAAGAACAGCCAGCTAGACAATGCAGAAACTGCCCTTCCTCTTCCCTGCAGTTCAGAGACATGAAAAACCAGAGGCCAGAGAGCACTTCGCACAGTATTTCCCACATTTATTCATTCAACAGACAAGGCCCAGCATTTACTAAGAGTGCTGTGTGCCAAGAATACAGCAGTGAGGGAAAAGACAAAAATTCTTGTCTTCATTGCATGGTTTCTGTTACACAGAACAGCAGGGAACGTAGAGAAAATAATAATTGTTAATACTTGTTTATTCTTATGGTGTAGATATTATTACCCCTTTCGAAAGATGAAGAAAGCAAGGCAGAGAGAGGATCTCTCACACACCAGTCACACAGTAGTCAGCAGCAGATAAAAGATGTGACTACTCTACACTGCTTCTCTCAAAAAGATAAGAGCACACCAAATCTTCCACCTCAGAAGGAGGGACCTCAACTTCTAAAGGATTTTAGAAGCAAGAGAGGCAGGAGAGAGGGAGGAAACACTGGTCAGGAAATGTCAAATATTCAGACAGGAAGTGAAAGGTGGATGTCTGCTAAATCCAGTGACCCAAGAGTACCCAAGAATAAGCTCCTCAAAGGTTTCTGTGGACAGCTAACCCCCAGGCAAAGGGAAGGAGAGGAGATGAAAGGGAGAAACCCAAACTACTATAGTTGGAAGAATGCTTACAAGGGCTGATGGGGGTCACCCAGGATAAACTGCATGTACTGCCTCTCCCAGCCATGGTAGGCAGCTGGCTCCAACCCTTCCCATGCCCTCTTTAATCCACCTTCTCATGCCCAGCATTAGCTTTATTGCTTGATTACCTTTCCCCAGCAAGGCAGCACAGGCCTTCCAGACTGGCAGGAAACCAAAGCACTCAGCAGGAGCCTAACAGCCACCCAGTCAGCGATCTCAGAGCTGGCGAGGCCAGACTGGGACAGGCTGGACAATTAGTCCCAGGCACTAACATGCCAGGAGCCAAGATGATAGATGTGCAATCAGCTCAGGCCGCCATGGAGAGCTCTAGAAAAATACACACATTTTCAAAATGAAATCCACTGACTGGCCAGTTCCACCTGGCATTTAATTAAACTAAGCTGAAACAGTCACTGTATGAAAAAAGCCACCAAAAACAACATTAAAATTTCAACCGTCTCTCCAATGCAGGCTCCCAGGCTTCCAGGCAACACAACCCACCGTGCCTGCATTGAGGTTGCTCAGGTCTTCCCGGGGTGACTGTGGACACACGGTACACTCTGCCAGGAACACATAATCTCAAACACGGAACAGAGTGGGTAAAATTTCTAAACGCTCTGACTCTTCGTAGACCCAAAGGCAACCTGAAACGAAATTGTTTCCAATCGGCACCTGAACTGGCCAAAATCTGTGCCCAGGAAAACAGCTAGCATCTGGCCAATGAACTCAAATAAAAGTGAAACTTCCTCAATTTCCTGTGGAAGAGGAGGTGTCAGTTAGGGGACAGAATTCTGTTTTGAGATTTTCTCCAAGGAATTTATCTTAAATCAGAAACAGCTACCATCAAAACAAAGGTACAAGCAACAAAGGAACTGGGTGATAAAGCATCTACTTCGTAGGACTTTTATGGGGATTAAATAAATTGCTTGTAGGATGCTTAGAATGATATCTGCCACACAGCAAGTACCATATAGTGTCTATCAAACAACACACATTAAGGAAGTACTAATCAACTATCCATAAAATCATCCTTCTCTGGCCTACCCACCTCATGTTTTCAGGGGCATGTGTTTGTCACAGCATTCCGCACACAGGAGCTGTGATTTCCTGCTCCTCGAGTCACATGATGACACCAAACTTATCAGCCTTTCAGAAAGCATGTGGCATTCTATAAAGAGCCCCACTTCCAGGAAACTAGTGATCACTCAACTGGAGAGATAAAATGAAGGCTCAGGGAGAGAAGAGGAAAGAGATGAATAAACATGACTGAATTTCAGAAGTCAACTATGCTATTTCCCAGATCTGCTTTCAAATCTCCATTATACCACCTCTAGAAAAAAATATGTAAGCCTTAGCAAGACAGCAACCACCCCCCCAGAAAAAGTAGTCCTCAATCAACTGTTTTGACTATTTACATCACCTCAAAGAAGGGGAAAAAATAACAGAAAGAGAAGAATGAAATTTGTTTTCTCTGTGGATTAACAAAGATACATTCAGGTCTATTCTGAATTTCGAGCACCAGCTGCCACATTTCACCTTATTAATCTATCTTCTGGACTTATTAACTCACCGTGGCTTTGGGTAGTGACTCCCCTCAGCTCTGTAGACCTCACACACAGTACCAAGGCCAGGGTCCTGAAAGAGGGGGCACCTCTTTCATTTGCTCAGTAGATTATTTCCCACTTAACTTCCCAGGCAAGAACAAATGAAAACAACCTATTTCACAAAAACAGAAGCAAAAAGCCAATCCCCTTTCACTGAGTTCTTTGCATTTGTCATACTCTCCCAGGACCACCTCTGAAACTATTCTTCATAATACATATATGGGCCACCCTCAGCCAGAATTAATCTCTTTTTTCAACTCTCCTACCAGCAAACTGGAGCTGACAAAGTCGGATCCTTTGATCATAATCAGTTAATAATATTATGACTATCTCTGCCAACTAAACTGGAAATCCTTTTGGGGCCATGTCACTGGAGTAAGCATCCCTCTGAGCTTGATACAATATCATGTACATAGAAGAGGTTAATATGTGTTCCCTAATGAGCCCAAGATAAAAGCTCAATAAACAAAAATGTGTCCTTTCATCATCACTGACCCCATGTAACTATTATCGCCACCATGATATGAAACTCTTTAAAGCCAAAACTAATCTCCATAACCTAGAACATGTTTGGTACTTTACGAATAATTATATTTAGCTAGCAAAATAACCAATCTCCAACCAGAAACTAATTCGCCAGTCCGGGGCCACCATGACTCTATGGTTCTCCACCGGCTACTCATCTCTGATTTGGGAGAAATGGTGAGAGCCGAACCTGCCTAGCATGGTGGACCACGAACCGACCTGATCCAGTCTCAAGGATAAAAGAAGCTGTACCTGATGGCAAGAATGATGTTTTTAGATTACCTAGGGCTAATGGAGGATTCACTGAAGTAAAACATGAATTTGAAAAACCATCCCAGAAGTCACTGAAGACAGCCTGCCTGCCAAACTTAGATGATTTTATTTCAAGAGAATTTTTATGGCTCTAGGAAGCAGATTATTTCCCCAGGCCTCTGGAGAAGCAGTGAAATTACAGTCTGCCTCTGACTTATTGATGTCATAATTTACTAAAGGATCTCCATCAGGTCACAGGTCACACCCAGTGCAATGCCAGGTGCCCACCAAAGGGCCTGTGACCAGGAACAGAAGCAATATTGATAGCAGCTTGTGCCTGAGCAGCTACTGTATGCAAAGGCCCAGTGGCATCCTGCAGAAAAACTCTAAATCTCAGCAGCACTCAGAGCTCCCAATGCACCCATTTGATTCCGCTTTACCAATATGAAAACTAAGACTAGTAAATATAAGTGATCTCCCCATTGTCTCAAGTTTGTAGAGGGACCAAGCCTGGGACCAGACATTTGAACTTCTGATCTATAGCTTATTTCATTAATTATGAAGTTCCCTATATTTCATGCCTATATTTCCTGCCAGGATTCCTTCTAGATGTTGAGACTAGAACAATGAGCAAGAGAGAAATGTTCCTGCCCTCATGGGGGGAGAAAAATTACAGACATATAAATGAACATGTTTCAAGTCAATAAGTGCTTCGGAAGAAAAAAATAAAGTAAGGCCCAGTGTCAGAGAGTGAGAAAGGGCTGCCATGTTGGAGAGCTAAGTTCCCCTGGTCAACGAAGACCGGTCCACAAGGGCAATCTCAGCAAGAATGGAAAGCAGAGGTCGAGGCAAGCTGGCTGAAGGAATAATTGCGGTCGGGCAATAACACAAAGTCAGGGCTGGTGCTGGAGAACGGCAGCAGAAAGCCAGAGTGGCAGGAGTACAGGGCGAGGTGTGAGGTGACCTGTGGCCTTGCCACAGTAGCCAATGTGGTCAAGGGCTAGACTTGGATTCCGGACACCAGGGGCAGCCCTGGCGGGGTTAGAGTGCAGACGCAACAGAGGGTCGCTCTAGCATGGTGCTCCCAGGAGCACACAGAGCTCACTATACAGTCCCAGTAAAGGTCACGCTGACATATAAAACATACACGGATGCGTCACATAGAAAGCTTTACTTTTTGTTGTTTCATGCACAACTAACAGTGCTAGCTTCCTCTCTTCCACCTGCAGGTAACGTGTGGCACTGCGTGTGATTTAGAGGCCAGGCAGCCAGCCTCGGACAATGGTGCAGGTGTTTCTGCCATGTAAACTGTCTACTTCTCTCGGCTATAGTTCACAAAGGAGGACGAGGTTCAGGAAACGGGAGACGGGAATAAGCACCACTGCCTTAGGTTTCCTATTCAGGATGTTTGCTTGCCTTTAAGCATTCTGCGATCGATGCCCTGATACGACACTCCACTCCCATTGGTTGGATATCTTTTAAGTACCTGGAGGATATTGATCTCCTACAGATGATGGCAGCACTTTCGGGCAGAGAGATGTAAAGAGGAGATGAGCAGCTCCCCGAGAGGCACGCACCGCAAGGAGCATTGTTTATGCGGCTTTCACTTAACTGGTGATTAGTGACCACCAGGAAACCTTGAAATCACTTTTACAGCAGCAGCAGACAGGGAGCAGAGCCTGGTCAAGCTCCCCTTAAAGATGCTACCTTTAGGTCGCTGAGGAGAAGTATCACATAGCTTAGAAAGAGGCATCTTAGAATAAAACATTAAAACATGCCTAACATTCATCACGATTCCTAATGAGTATGTTCATTCCTTTTCCTTTCTATAAACTGTACTACCACAACTGTAAATTTACCTAGAAGTTAATGAGCAAATAAATAACTGGAGAGTCTATATGGCCTTGCCAGGTTGCAGGCCCTGGCCCTCTGCTGGTCTCTCACGGAATACGCTTCCAGAATACACTCTCATCTAGGGAACTACTAAAGTGATCAGTCATTTCATCACCAAAACCATTCCTTTCAAAACGGTACCCTTCACCAAAGGAAATATATTAGCATTCTCCCAGAAAACCAACTTGCTTTGGTTTCTGGTCTTCTGCATTTTGTTTTGTGAGGGTGTTTTTTAAGGCACCTGGAGATTAGTCTTGGGAAGGTGGACTGTGATAATGGAAAATAAAAGATTCCATTAACTCCATGACTCTTATGGCTAATGAAAGCTACTGCTGCGGAGGCTCAAGGAAGAGAGAGAGAAAGAGAGAGGGAGACTGGGAACTGCTCACTAAATTGCCTCCTCTTGGCAAATTATTTCATTAGCAAAAAAATGCAAATGAACATTTCCAGCATGACTCGCTAACTCAGTGGAGCCACTCTGGCATCCCAACAGTCTCACTTCCCTCTGTCTCAGATCAAATGAGTTGCTGTGACTTTCGCAAACCTACACATTACCTTTTCTTTCCAAGGCCACTTCGCACACCCCAGCCAAGCAAGTGCTACTTCAACTTTAGGAAATGTCACCCATCTACGTGAATTGCCCTCACTCTGAGTATCAGCTCTGAAACCCACCACCTTTTTAAACAAGCCATCTGAGAAGTAGAAGATGTTGAAAAACTTGTGAGTCCAAGAACCCAAAAGGCTGGCTGCCCTGAAAATGGGAGACAGCGACTTTGCATCCTTACCCTCAGACCTTTAACTGGGAAGGACTTAGGCTTCATTTGCAGGACTCAGATACAGGGAATTCAGATTCTCACCTGTTGTATTTGCTGGCCAGTGGAATACAAAACAAATCAAAGGCAATACTGAAACATCACTCAGGCTTCAACTGCAAAATGGAATGAGCAGCCATCACCTCTTTCAACTCAATCCTTAAGTCTCCCAAGCCTTACAAGTATTTATAGTACACTTAAATTATCTTTCTGATCAACTGCCTCATGTAGTAAAGGTCCCCTACTTCTTTTATTGAAATCATTATATGAGCTAGCAGGCTCTTCTTAAATCTGGTCCAGCCAGGAGTGGTGGTGTACCTGTAATCCTAGCACTCTGGGAAGCTGAGGCAAGAGGATCTCAAGTTCAACCCCAGCCCAGGCAACTCGGGAACTTAGTGAGACTCTATCTCAAAATAAAAAACAAAAAGATGGTGGATGTAGCTCAGTGCAAAGGCCCTGGGTTCAGACCCCAGTGCCATAAAAAGAAGGAAGGAAGGAAAGAAGGAAGGAAGAACAAGCTGGGTGTGGTGGCACATGCCTGTAACCCCAGCACCTGGGAGGCTGAGGCGGGAGGATCGCTGTTGAGTTCGAGGCCAGTCTGGGCTACATAGCGAGTGCAAGGCTAGCCTAAACTGCACAATGAGACCTTGTCTCAAAAAAAAAAAAAAAAAAAAAAGAGAGAGAGAGAGAAAGAAAGAGAGAGGAAGAAAGAAAATAAATAACAATACAGTGTTCTTCTAATCAGAGAACATCAGGGCTCAAGTTAACCTTGAGCTGTAACTTTCACTCTTTCATCACAATGGTCCAGCCCTTCTGGACGCAGAGGCAGGGCTCCTTATAAAAGGCTATACCACACAGTCCTCCCGTGTGGTTCATCCTGTCTGGTGTGAAACTGTGGCAGCTACTAGGAGCATGCACACCCAGGGATGCTCAAGGCTTATGGCACAGGCCAGGAACAAGAGTTCGAAAAACCTTATCTTCCTGGAAGGGCCAGAAAGTAAATATTTTAGGCTCACTCAGCCATACAGTCTCTACAGCAACTCTCAACTCTGCTGAGGTAGAGCAAATGAAGCCATAGAAGACAGCAAACAGGCGGTGTGACTGCATTCCAATAAAACTTTATGTACTAAAAAGGTGTCGGGCTAGATAATCTCCACACTTGATCATTTCTACTGCAGACTGAGAAAGGTTCCAGCCTTCGTCATCTTTCCCAGCAGGCCTTTTGGTTAAATCCCATCACATTTTCCAGCAGGCCTTTGGTTAAATCACACTCCCA